>PVKM010003704.1:0-56046 GCA_004027735.1 Carollia perspicillata | reverse complement strand
CAAGCCTTGAGAGATTTAGGCTCTCCTCCTGGCACAACCACAGTAAAATTTTCAATGAAACTATAAAACAACTATCACTCAGGATTGTTAGAAAAATGAACTGTATGGAAGTCCAACAACCAAGGAATTTAGAAAATCACATTCATCCAGACAGGTTAGGAGAGGTAGAGATGCAGATACATGGAGACATGGAATGGGAGGTGAATGAAAATCAAGAAGGATACCTCAGGAGGGAAGGCTCCCCTCCCACACCAGACCACCCATCCCAGAGTTCCAGTGCCAGGAAGACAAGTCCTCATAACTTCTGGCTGTAAAAACCAGTGGGGGTTGGGGTGGCAGAAGAAACTATGGGATTCTCAGACATCTACTCTTAAAGGGCCCACAATGGACTTAGGACTTTCGAGGACTCACTCCCTCTGGGTTGAAGCACCAGGGCAGCAACTGGAAGGGCACCACTGGCATACTGGGGGAAACTGAAGTGTCTGGCATCAAGGTGAGTGCCGAGGGTCAGCTCCCTCTTGGACAAAACTCCAGAGGCCAGGCACCCCCATTGTTCCTTTTTTGAGCCCTCCCCTATGCAGAACTAAGACTGGCTACACCATATCTGAGACTCCTTCTACCTAGTTCACACAGGCTGCCCACCCTGGTGATTACCTAAGGCTCTGCCCCATCCAACTTACAGGTACATTTTTCAACATTAGGCCATGCTACTAACACAGGGAGTCAAAGTAGCTCTACCTAATACATAGAAACAAACACAAGAAAGTTGCCAAAATGAGGAGACAAAGAAATATGGCCCAAATAAAAGAACAGAACAAAACTCAAAAAAACAACAACAAAAAAGAACTAAACAAAATGGAGATAAGCAATCTATCAGATGCAGAGTTCAAAACACTGGTTATTAGGATGCTCAAGGAACTCATTGAGTATTTCAATGACATAAAAAAGATCAAGGAGGAAATGAAGGTTATACGAAGTGAAATAAAGAAAAAAATAATTATAGGCAGTGTATTAAGCCAGGAATCAAATCAATTATTTGGAACACAAGGAAGAAAAATATTCAATCAGAATATCAAGAAGAAAAAGGAATAAAAAATAATGAGGATAGGGTAAGAAGCCTCTGGGACAACTTCAAACATACCAACATTCAAATCATAAGGGTACCACAGGAGAAGAGGAAGAGCAAGAAACTAAAAATTTATTTGAAAAAATAATGAAAGAAAACTTTCCTAATTTGTGAAGGAAATAGACATACAATTCTAAAAAGCACAGAGAGTCCCAAACAAGATGGACAGAAAGAGGACCACACCAAGATACATCATGATTAAAATGCCAGAGATTAAGGATAAAGAGAGAATCTTAAATGCAGCAAGAAAAAAGCAGATAGTTATCTGTAAAGAAGTTCCCATAAAACTGTTAGCTGATTTCTCAAAAGAAACTTTGCAGGCCAGAAGGAACTGGCAAGAAGTATTCCAAGTGATGAAAAGCAAGGACCTACAGCCTAGATTACTCTACCCAGCAAAACTATCATTTAGAATGGAAGAGCAGATTAAGTGTTTCCCAGACAAGGTAAAGTTGAAGGAGTTCATCATCACCAAGCCATTATTACATAAAACGTTAAAGGGACTTATTTAAGAAAAAAAAGGATCAAAACTGTGAACATTAAAATGGCAATAAATTCATAACTCAAGAATTGAATCTAAAAAACAAAGTTGACAAGCAGAACAGAAACAAAGTCATAGATTTGAAGATCATTTTGGGGGGTTATCAGTTGGGAGAGGAAGGGGGAGAATGCTGGAAAAGGTGCAGGGATAAAGAAGTACAAATTGGTAGGTACAGGATAGACAGGGATGTTAAGAACAATATAGGAAATGGAGTAGCCAAAGAACTTATATGCATAACCCATGGACACGAACTAAGGAGGGGATTGCTGTAAAGAATGGGGGGTACCAAGTAGAAGGGGACAAACAAGGAAAAGTTGGGACAACTGTAATAGCATAATCAATGAAATATATTTTAAAAAGCCTGTGACATTGGCAGTGAAAATTATTTTAGCTTTGTTGTCTGGCAGGCATACATTTATAACCTTCTTTGTTCTCCTACTAGTCCTATAACACTGGGCAAATTACTTAAAAGTTTTACACCTCAGGTTTTTTTCTCCTATAAAATTGCCTGCCTCATAGGTCCATTTATTAAATAAAGTAATAAACATGAAGCACTTAATATATAATCTGAAATGGAGCCATCAGTTAGTTACCTCTGATCTATGATTTTTGAATAGAAGAAATCCATTTTCAAAACCATTAATATTTTGAGCAAAACCAAAAAAATCTTGAGGATTTGGTTTTCAAAAGATCCAAATGACTCAGTCTCCTATGCTAATAACAATAAGATCAAGACAAAGAGGCATTGTCCTACACGCATTCATTCTGGGAGCCATCTACCAAGTGGCTTGCAATGGTTGATTTCATCTAGGGACTTCCCTTTTCTCAATATATCATATCTCAGACCCAAATTATTTCCCAGAGTTATCACTGAGAGGTTCCAGATTTGTGTGAATATTTGAATAACAGGATGAACTTTTATGAGTTTTTCCTTTGGTGCAAAAGCATAGTTGCTGCTTCACAAGTAGCAATATTAGCAATGTGTTTTGAATATCCTGGTTTCCACGAAGTGCTCCAAATGATGTTTTGCCCAGAGGTGTTTTCTTTTGCAAACTCAGGAGCATAAAACTCAAAGAATGGCAATCAAATGAGGTGTCACATGAAGGAAAGGTAGTTATGAAATAACAAAGCCGGATAGGTCAAACAGCATGCAAATAGGAGCAAATAAAGGAGAGCCCATCATCTCAGTATTTCTTAAATACAACCTCAGAGAAGCATTGCTTGTTGCTTTTTGAATGTATTATTAATACTTTCCTTGATCCCTGAAGCAGTAGTTCTAACCTTAGGTGCACATTTTATCTCATTGTGTGCTTTAAAAATACTGATATCTGGGCTCCAGAAACCGAGATTCCTTTTTAATGGGCCTGACAGTAGCCTGGCCTTAAATGTTGGGATGTTTAAAACCTCCCAGGTTATTCTTTTAAGCAGCCAAGTTTGAGAACAACTTAGAGCTATAAAATGGAGAGAGTTTGATCTATTTGAACTGGAAGTATAAAAGTAGAAGCCAGCATTTATATTGCTTATTTGTAGGGGAAATCGCAGTAGACATAATGTGCACTGTGTTATAAATCTTTGAGAATTTTAAACAGCTAGTCTTTCTAATTTTCTGTGATTCTAGAAAAGCCTTCCAATGAAAATGGTTGGTTTAGTGGACTTGTTATAGGTAGTAAACCAAACTGCCCCCTGTTAACTTGGTAACAGACACAGCCACTGCTAGCGAAGCTGTCTATGCAAGGCACATGACCCCAGGTTCAGACATGATTGAGTCAACGAAATGCCCCTCCAAGGGCTGCTCTGCTGACACATGTCACCATTTATGAGTTGTAAATGAGGTAATTAAAAAGGGAAGCATGGCCTGTACTTCAGCAATTTGGCCTAAGGCCCCCTAACAAGACTGAGAAAAGAGAGTTTCAGGCTAGATTCTGCTGAAAGCTGGTCTGCAATGACCTTTAGGTAGGCCACTGTAGTAACCTGGGGCTCAGTGTAATTAGAAACACTCATATATCTACGCTCTGCCGGAGTGTTTCAGGAGCTTTCCCTGACAACTCATACCACTGAGTTTTTCTTTCTCTTAATGCCTATTGCTCTTATTTTAAGAAGTAAACTGGTCAAAAGTTTACTTAATTCAAGCTTATTTGACAGCAACTTGATTTAATAAATATCTGCTTTCATAGCAAAATGATCTGGTTCCTGTAAAGTGAAGCATGATGTTGACATGGCCAGAAGCATGGACTCAGTGTCCAATAGAAGTGACTCTTGAACTTATATATCAGCACTGACGCTTTATTTGCTATGTGAACTTAAATTTTTCAAGCCTTAGCTTCGTATTTGATAAAATGAAGAAAACTGAAAGTATGTCCTAGTACCAGCAAGAGAATGATCTGAGCAATTTCATACATGGTTTAATAAATGATAAGAATAAAATGGCCATTTTTAACTATTAATATATCCTATGCAGTACTAAAAATTATTTACATATATTAATTGAGACAATCCTCACAACATCCTGAGAAGTGTACTATTTTCTCCACTTTACAGGTGATGAATCTTAGGCAAAAAAGTTAAATGATATTTAACTTGTAACACAAATACAAGAGTCAGACATGCAAAAAATCTTCTGTTGCTGTTTTTCTATTCTATTTTTCTCCTACCTATTCCACAAAGCCTGACTTTAATTTGTATTTTGTTGTTATTTCTCTACCGTTCTTCTTCATTCTCTGTCTTGATTAATAAAATCACTATTAATTCAAGTGCCCACGCCATTTTACATTTGTAGGAGTCATCCTGTCTTCCCTTTGGTTCATATCCCAGCATTATTAGTTCTTTCATAATATTTTTGCTAAAAATCTCTTTTCTCTCATTTTCTTCATTGTCAAGGTCCTTAGTGCAAGGCTCTTTACTTGCCAGTATTCCAGTAATTGCCTCCACACTTGTCTGTCTATTCCTTTTTCTTTCTCTAGTCCCTATAGCTCTCTGAATTATTCTAAAACCCAGTTATAGTCTCATCATTTAACTACCTAAAAACCTCTAATAGTCCTGAATTGCCTCATAATATCTGAATTTGTTAGTACGCTATTTAAGGCTTTTATACTGGTACCTGTTCTCTCTTTTTCATTCTCCCCATTCTAGCTCTTTCCCTCAATATATCCAGCGTTCCCACTACCCAGAAGTTCCCCTAATTCCTGAACATTCTTGTTGATTTCCATGCACATGCTGCCCGCATTTTGATGCCCTTTTCTCTCCTAATAATCTCCTGCCTTTTCTTCAGTACTTTAAATGTCATGTCCTTCTTATTTCTACACTTGTAACACTGAGAATTGGGATAAGTTACATACAAATCCCAAAATAAAAGCAGCAGAATCATTGGAAAATTTTATTTTTCTCTCACATAAATGAAGTTGAAAAGCTAAACAACCCATGCTTGGCGTGGTGCTGTGTAATTAAGGGACCTGCAGTCATTCCATCTTAACTCTTCCAGCATTCTAGCACAAGGATCCCTGTTTCTCAGTCCCCTCATGCTTCGAAGACTGCTGTGGCTCCCAACATTGCATCACACTGTAGGCAGCAGGAAGGGGCATTAAGAAGAGTGTGATATTAAGGATATTTTCAGATTATGCACAAGAATTAGCTTGTTCATTGACTAAAAATAGTCATGTGACTACACCTAGCTGATTGAGGCTAAAGTATTTCATTTTTTAGATGGGTGACAATTTTTAAGGAAAGAATAGACATACAGAGACAGTTAACAGTCTCTACTTCAATCACACTTTGTATATTATTGTAGTACTCCTCATGAGGAGGCTTATTCTTTCAGTTTTTTTATCTTTTAAGTCCTCATCCTTCCACTATAATTCACACCTGCTGTGCATTAGAAGACACATATGTTGTCCTCTATGAGCTGGACCTTGCCTTTGTCTCTACTGTTAATTTCTGGGACTATCCATCCTCCCCAGTACCCATTGTATCTCATTTGTCTGTTCTACACTTCTGTGAAGTTGCATGTATTTTCCTTTCATTGGAATGCTCTATCCACACCTACCTCTAGTCTATGAACAATCTCTACATCGATTCCCTACCCTTCTGGATTTGATCTGATGTTTGATTATTGCTCACATATACACCCCCTAGACCATGACCTCCTCGAACATACAGACTATAGTTTTTTCATTTCTAAATCTCCAGCACCTCTAACATAACCAGAAAAAATCACAGACACCCAATGCATTCTTAAATAAATGAATAAAATATACACCTGAGGTATACATTCAACTATTTTTTCATATTTTGCAAGCATTTATTTATTAATGGTGTATCCAATATCAAGCAACAAGCTGAATGCTGAGATAGAGTAGTGAGTAAGATAAACATTGTCCTTCTGTCATGGAGTTTAAACTCATGATGAGGGAATCAGACAATACACAAATAGAATGATTCTAGCTGTGAAAGAGATTAATGCAAAAGGGGAAGGACAAAAATGCTATGAGCTACTCACAGTATATATTTTAGTTATTCATAAACTTACTTAAGTTCTTCTTATTCTTCATTCTTCATGAAAAAAGTAGCTGAAGGAGTTTGTTTTATCATATCATGACAGGTTCATGCTTCTGAGTATGGCTCCTGCCAAGAGAATTGTTAATTAACTTCTTTTTTTAAGTTCAATGACTTTAAAAATTATAACATGCCAAGCTTCGGATGTGGAGATTAATGCTATTGTTGACATTAATGGCTTAAAATAAATTACTGCAGTGAATTAAACTCAATTAAAATTGTGAGATGTTCATCTCTGTTGACTGGCTAAATGTTTATGATGAGAAACCCTTACTTATTTTTTAAAATTATATTTATTGAGCGCTTGTTCACTATTGGTTGCTGTCTTATATGTTTTGCCTATATACATGAATTATTTAGTCCTCACACCAACCATTTTAGTTAGATGCTAATATTATCTTCATGTTACACTAAAAAGAAAACTGACACAAGAGAAATTAACTCTTGTAATGTGGCCAAGGTCATGCAGCTGTTAAGAGAACAAGTCAGCACTCAAACCCAAGCAGGATCTGTGCTCTGTGTCCTTGCACTTGACCTTAGCCAAAAGGCCGAGAAGTGATGTGCTGTGTATCTTTGCTACTCAAAAGGGGCCTCTTCAGACCAGCTCACTGAACAGTTTGTTAAAAATGCAGATTCTCAGACCCACCCCAGACCTACCAAATCTGAATTTTAACAAGATCTCCACATGATAGAAATGTGTATCAAAATTAGAGAAGCACTGCTCTGAACCACTATTTTTATAGTGCCTTACAGTAGCTTATATTCAGGAATACTCTCATGTGCTAAATATTTACATAGTTCCTTTTGTTTCTGGGCCACTTATGTCTTCCTGCAGTCTCAGCAAAGCAACATGGTAAATGCTACAGGCCACACAAGTGCTCCCTCAGAAAATATGTACTTTCCATTTTTGTGTTCTTTTTATTTATTTTTTGTTTATTTTTTAAACTTATAGTTGACTTATTATATTAGTTTCAGGTGTATTACAGTTTATAGATCTTATGAAGTGATCAGCACAGTAAGTCTAGTAACCCTCTTTCAGTATAAAGAGTTATTACAGTGTGTTGACTATATTGCCTATGCTGTACTTTACATCCTCGTGACATTTTATAGCTGGCAGTTTGTGCTTCTTAATCCCCTTCACCTTTTTTGCCTATCCCCCCAATCCCATTCCATTTCTTATGTTCTATATCACAATGCTATGTCTACTATGGGGATCTTGCTGCTTGCTGAGATTTAATAAAAATATCAGTCAAAATATTGACACCATTGGCTTCTATTTCCCTGAACCACTTGGGTCATGTGGGTTAAGAGAAATGAGGTATCATCTCATTATTAAAAGTAGTTATACTATGTTATTGAAAAACTTTGGAAGCAGGAGGTTAGATGTCCAAGCAAAAAGAACATTTTAAATCCTCCATTGATTTTCGTTCTCCTTGTTTTCTCTTTTTCATTATAGGGATACCTGCCAGTGTCATTTTCTACTTTCTCTGGTTTATAACTTTTCCATTAAAAAGTAATTTGAAAGACAGTATGGTCAGAGAGTTTTATCTGTACCTTCTTGATAGCACTTTATCATTTTGTCTCAGTTATTTGAATGCCTACTAGGGTGTGCATTAAAACCCTCAGCATCTGCAGAGTGTATATGATAAACCAGGAATTGTGCCAAATGGTTTTTATCCCTTTGGCTAATTCATTTGATCCTCACCACAACTTCACAATGGAGATGCTATTGTCATCCTCATCTAACATATGAGGAAACTGAGTCCCAGAAAGTTTAAAAATATACACAAAATACACAGCTTGTAAGCAGTGAAACTAGAGTTGAACCCAGGCCATCTGTTCCCAGAGCCCACCTGCTATACTGGTGTGTTACATCAGCCAGGTGATTTCATTACAAGCAGTAGATATAGAAATGGCACAGAAGTAGTAGGTTTTAGCGGGTTTTTCCTGGATCCTGAAAGGCAGTTGTTTCTTTCCTTGTATTTCTGAATTATAATTTTGCTCTCACTAAATTATATATTTTAAATGATAAGTATTCTAAACATCTTATTGTTCACCAACCCCCTTTTCTTCCATGTATCATATTGGATCTGAACATGTAAGCATTGAATTAGAATTATATGGGCTTCAATTTTGAAGATTGGGCACTTGGCCCAAACTCTAGGAACTACTTAAAATTAGCAAGTTCATAGTTAAAAGTAAAATTCTGATTAATGTTTGGTTCCCTACAGGTAATAACTAACAATCGAGCAGTGGCTAAGAAGTACCAATTGTGTAAGTGCCAGTGAGGTTTAAAATGAATGTGTCAAGGGCTAATGTGATGAAAATAATTAGTCCCCACATTGCTTTGAATCATAACAAATCTATGACCAATGCAATTAAAACAAGTATGATTGGATCTGACTGAAAAAGCAATAGAAGAATTCTGGAAAATATTCCTAAAATAGGCACGTTCAGTGGAGGCTGGAGGTCAAGTGAGAGGGTGATAGTCACAAACAGGCATTAGAAGAGTAAGAAAGCCCCTCATATCAGAGAGGCACCAGAAGGTGGGACAGATACTCAGAGCACAGCAATCGTGCAATAGTTTGTCACACTGGCTTTAATTAACACAAACACGAGATTTTATAATTTTCCTATAGAGCACTATAGAGCCAAACCTTTAGGTCCAGATTTTGTACTGTGAGAAGGCATACATTCATTCACACAATACATTTTTTAAAGCATCAACTCTACCTGGCACAGAGCTAGCTGTCAGGAATAATGTGATATGTGAGATGGCTTCTGCCCTTAAGCAGTTTATAGTTTAATAGGAACACATAAAACTCTTTTGATCAAATAACTACAAGTTGTTATAGGTGCTGTGACAGTAGCAGATAAATGTCTCAGTGGGAACAGAATCACGAGCGCGTTCAATTCTCCAGCATTTTCTATGACCTTCGTGACCTTAGAGGCATCTTCTCCCATGCCAGGCTTCCTTTCTATCCATTTCAACTGTATGTCTCTCTTCCTAGGCCTCACCCCCTCGAGTCACATAGAATTTATTTTTCCAGTGACTCCATGATCTTTTCTGACCTGCATGCCTTTGCTCTTGTTTTTCTTTTATCTCCATCTGAAAATAATTGATTCACCTTTAGAGCAGAGCCTCCTGTGTGAAGCCTTCCCACTCCTTGCTTTAAGTGGACCCTCTTCTATGTTCTGCCAGACTTTGAACCTGACTCTGGTATAGCACTTATAACATTACATTTGTTTGTATGTCTGTAAGTCCCCGAGGCAATGCCTTTCTTATATTTTCCTTAAGATTTATAGGACTGCCTGGTATCTATTGGTTTTGTTTTACTTGTTTTTGGTGCATAAAATAATAAAATAAATTGAGTCTTTCTTGAACCTCTTTCCTTTTTGGGTTCATTATGTAGAGAGTCAGTTTATACATCTTGTGATATACATGCTGTTGAAAGCAGTATTTCTAATTGATTTTACATTGCCCCATGTGGGGTTTAAAATCCTATTTGGCTGGGAAGTCTGTGTTTGACCGACCTTCACATTGTGAGGGATTTATATGACACTTTAATTCCTGAATTCAAATATGGTGTTTCAGCGTAGTCCTTTCGAAATGAATTAACTTTCCTAAAATATTGTTCCAGATTTCAGGGGTGCCTGTTTAGCTGACTGAGTGTGCTTTGACAGTCATGCTAGCAAGTAGCTCGTGAAAGCTGAATTGGATAACCTGTAATCTGTGTTTACAAACAAATCAAAACCAATAAATAAAAATTAAATAAACAGCATCCTTTGTAACTTAATAGCACAAAAATATTTCTGTTAAGAGGCTTTAAAAAGTTCAGGATCCTAGTTAGAAGTCTAGAAAACTTAAATAAAAATTAAACAATAAGTGGATTATTGAAAAATAGTGTTTAAGCTGATATATTTATTTAGCAATTATATTTTGGACACATCTCTATGCCTCTGTGCAAAAGACTGTGAGTAATGCTATGGGAAACATAAAGATGAGAACTGTAGAGACTTCATCCTACAGGGAACATACAGTGGGGAAAAGATCATGGTGGGGAGGAATGTGGACTTTGATGTCCTGTCACTGTGTAAGTCCCATCACAGAGCCACAGAGCTGATGGGAAAACAGCATGCCAAAGAAAAGAGGACTGCCCAAATCACACTGTAGTGGAATGGTCAATACTAGGGTATCTTGCATGAAAACAGACAACTCAATTGGTACAATGGAAAATCCTGACAGAAGACGATTCTCGTGTTGGGAAAAATTGTCCTCTCTAATCCCCCAGAGCAAGATTTGAAGTTGAAGGAACTGAGACCAATTTTTCTTAATCTTGAAAAATTAAGCTTTCTTCTCAGTTGTTAAGTGAGGCTAATGATTGCTGCTTTGCAGTTTGTAATTGTGCCTGTCATAGGTACATATGTGTCTATGTATAGATATATAAGAGTATGCACAGAAATCATATAATAAGCTCTTAAGTGCTATCCGTATATTGTTATTGATATCAGTTCATTCATTTATCACAGAAATATTCATTAAGTGCATTTACTATGTTTGAGACATTATCCAATGTACTGGTGCATCAAGGAGAAATTAAGTACCAAGTCCATGTGTTCAAGGAGTACTTAGGCTTGTAGATGGTAGAGATAAGCAGACAAATGAAACTCAATATAACTATGAGGAGGGAATAAGAAGTAAAGTGGGACACAGGAGAGTGAGCAATTAACATTTTTTAGTTCAGGGGAGGCAAACGTTGTTGGTAAACTCAACCTTAAATTATTGAAAGGAAAACCTAAAGAAGATGAGATTTGGGAAAAGGTAATCCATGGGAAAGACTCAGAAGAGTCTAAAAATTGTGTGTAGAGACTCGGAAGAATGAAAAAGCTCAGCCAATCAGGAGTAAGGTTTGTAGCGTGAGGAGTGGTGGGAGATGCCGAGCAGGGGGCAGAGGTAGTGTCCCACAGTGGTTAAGAGCAGTGGCTCAGCCACACTGCTAGGGTTTGAATTGTGATTCTGTGGCCTGCATGGCCTGGAGCAGTGCCTTAGTTTCCTCATCTATGAGATGGGGCCAATAATGGTACCAATGTCATAAGGACATTTGAGAATTTCATCATAATACATGTAAGGCATGAATAAAAACACCTGGTACATAGTAACAAGTATGCAAGAATAAGTCTTAGCACTCGTTATTACCATGATTAGTCCCAGCCTATTTCTAGGAAATAATGTACACAGTTACATAGCCATTGGTCCTTGATTCTGATTTTCTCATTTATTATTTTATTCATGAATTTCCAACAAAAATATGAGGCAGACAATGAAAGAGCAAACAGCCTCTGAAGAATTTAGGAGCTCTGTCAGACTTTGTCAGTGAGATGGAGGCAGCCCAGGATCAACCGTCTTCAACGGCATTGCCTGACTCTTGGCTGGCTGCTTCAGTCTTCCTCCTGGCAACACCATTACTCCTGGCTAAACACATGCACCTCTCAGGTATCAGGAACTACCCACTCTCAACTCCTTCTGGTCTAGACCAGAGCTCTCTGCAGCATCCCTCCTCAAAGGCTTCATAACCTTTCTATTAAAGTAAAGCCAAGTGTGTCTGGGAAACAGAGGAGAAGGAGTTGGGTGGATTGATATTATGTGTGTGGGGAAGCCTTGTCTTCCATCCTCCACTTTTTTCCTGCCAATGACCTAGAGGACCAGACCCTGACCCTTGAGTAGAAAGATAGGCCTCTGTGAGGATGGGAGGAAACAATTCTCCTGCCAGCTGGCCTTCTTAGTGGGCTGCTATTAGAGTATGTATCAGGGAAGGAGTGGAAGGGTAGTAGAGAGAGCAGGTTTCTTTTTATATGTATGATGGAAAGTTTTTAATCTTTTCCTAATTAATGTTCTTTGGAAAAGGACCGTGTGCTTCCAAAGCCTGGAGCAAGAGCAGGAGGCTCTGTGGTGGACTGAGCCTGGCCCACCCATGCATAACTGGGTATAGAGAAGTTAAAAGCTAGAGAAATTCTGCTATTTAGATGTATTGACTCAGAAAAGCATATTAATCATTCCATGCTATATTTTATCTCAAGAAATATTTTATCAAGACAATAACATTTCATTCAAGTCCTTGGTGCTTTTTGGTTTGACCACCACTGAATACCTCCTCACTGTTGAGTCAAATGTCCTATTATTATAACAAAAATTGACATTTTCTGTTGACATCCCAACTTAGTCTACTTATCTTAGTATTATTTGGATCTGAACAATAAGAGATACTACAACTTTTCACATGTCCAGGACTCTCACCCAGCTAAACTCCTGCCTCAGTGAATGGAGGTGTTAACAACAGAGAGACATGCTGATGGTTCCCATTACACAAGCGTGATGAGATTCACAAGTCTTTTCAAGCATTAAACTCATTAGCATCTTTATTTTGCCATGCATTAGCCAAGGATTTTATCACCTTTTTTGTTCATTTGTAATTTCACTAAATTGGTGTTCTGCTCTTAGTATCTATCCCATTAATAGAAATTAGGAAAGATTTTTAATAGTCCTTTAATTAGTTTTAAACATATGTCTCTGAATCCATTATTAACCTCTGGAGTAGACGTCTATGAATTGATTAGTGAGGTAGGTAGATGCCACAATGCGTGACTTTGTACATGTCCACTGATCTGTCGGGTGGAGCCTCAGGTTCTTAGGCTATAGGACTAGAATATTGATAAGCACCCCCTAAAGCTGTGGTGGGATGAAATTAGATAATATACATATGAAAAATATTTTAGAAACTATAATAGACAGAAGAGATTTTGGTTATTATTATTATTGTTGTTACTCAATATCCAAGGGAGAGCAATTTGGTGCTTAGTACACCTTTCTTCTTTTTTTGTCTTTCTTGCAATATGAATTATAGTTAAATTCTAAATTATAGTTGTGGGCATGATAAAGCTGAAAAGTATCTCTGAGAAATGCTGGAAATTAATATATTATAAATACCAGCACTTAAAATATGTGTAATATATTGCTATGTTAATTTAATATAGCATCAATATTCCAATATTGTTACTGTAGTTCTTTAGCCATTTATTTAATATTAGCAGCATAATAATTGTAAATTCTTGGAAAAATTTAAAAATAATGGATATGAATATTTCTATATTTTTTCTACTTTAATTTGAAAGTGAACCAAATTTATATACCATTCATTTACTCAGCAATCATTTCTAAGTTTCTAACATGAGGCAATTGTGGCACTAGTTATTGGGATCAGCAAAGGTAAAGGCAGATTTCGTATTTCACATGATTATGCTAACCCCAAATACCTATTCTCTTAAAAGAAAATATTCTCTGGTATTCCTTGGAAAAGTTGAAAGGGATCTCCTTGGCAATTATAGGATCTGACTTGTAAAAGACATTTATTTAAATGAAGCCTCTGAGCATCAAACTCAACAGCTATACATAAGAAAAATTTGATAAAAATGGCCTGGAGGAAACTTAAAGAAATTTTGCTGTTCATCAGCTTACAAAAACAGACAGTGACCAGCGGGGAGGGGGGAAGGGGATGAGGGGGGAAAGAAGTGGAAGGGACTGGTCTAGGAACATTTATGAATGACCCATGGACATGGACAACAGGGTGGGTATTGACTGTTGGGGGCAGGGGCAGGACAGAGGAGAGTAACAGGGGGAAAATTGGGATGACCGTAATAGAACAACAATACGATATTAAAAAATAGCATTAATTGGGAATACTTGCTTCTTACTATCAGATATGAATGGTTGCAGATACAGGCCTTTTGACTTGTTTGTTTCTTCCTCATATTCAGGACGCTTAAGAGATTGTATGTAATGCTGTTTTAGCTAATATAAATTCTTCATAAGGTAAACAGTCAGTATTCTCAATCCTCTAAACTAATTTAGGGGATGTAATTTTAGACATTATTGGGCTTTTATTCCCCTTTCATTATCAAAACTTCTTAAGTGTGCAATTGTCAGATGTGTCAGAAGATGGGTATTATTCCCTGAGTATACTCACTTAAGATTAGCATTGCCCAGGTTATGGTTTTGTTTTATGCATCTCTGTCTTAATTTTTAATTGAGTTTGTTAGCACCACAGCTGAGACTTAGAAACCAATAGAATTAGTTTTTTGTGGATGTGTTTGATTTGTGAATCTTCTCCTTAGAGTCAGTGAGGTATTTAGAAAACGTAAGGTAAAGAATAGTAATAATCTCTAGCCTTTGTGTGAAGCAGTAAGTATGAACTATTTACTAAGCACTTAGCATATTTCACTATGTATATATAAAGTGCACTTTTTTGCCTGAATTTTGGAGGGAAAAGTAAAGAAGCACATTATAAATGGGTATAACTAATTCCATATCTATACAAATGTTTTAACTGTTTTATTTATGCTTTTGCTTTAAAAGTGTAATTCTAGAAAGCAATAATGATATTCATATGCAAAATAATGCTCTGGAATACAATAATCAGTGTTATTTCTAAATATAAATAAATAAAAATCAAATTAAAAATTAAAGCAAAAGATTTTTTCCCTGAAAGTATGGGCCAAAAATGTGGGTGTGCAGTATACACGAGAGTGCATTATACATAGCAAAATACAGTAGTATGTGTCTAGGTACTGTATGTATATATATATAGGGTCCAGCAAAAGTAAGGCCTGCTTGAGTGTGATTGGTAAGGTAATAATAGGGGTGTAATAATTTATACTTTCAACTTGAATATTTCAACCAAAATGTCATATGGTGTGCTTGAGTGTGATATTGTTATGTTACTGAATTACATGTTTATGACTTTGTAATAAAAAAGGGGCATGATTTTTTTGGACCCTGTATACCAGTAATTTGTGCTTTCCTTCATTAAGGAATTTAGTCTAATAGGAGAGATAAGAAAACACATAACACAAATTGAAGGCACAAGGTAATGGTCCTCAGCACAGAGCTTGGTGCTTAATGCATATTTGTATAATGAATAAATCAATGGAATGAAGGAACACCTGAATGAGCAAATAAAGAGAGATATGAGTAGGGAGAGTATTTTTAGGAGATGCTTTAGGGAAGTTTTCAGAGTAAAAGCAAGGCATATGGTAGAGCGGTAGAATTTGGACTTGAAGGAATTCTAAAAAAGAGAAACAATGTGAGGTTCTGCTGAGGGTTTTCTTGTTTGTTTACCCAATCTTTTTTAGAGTATAAATGTATCATAAATAAATGACTAAAAATAAGAACCTAGTTACAGTACAAAACACAAAGAAGCACCTTTAATACCAAGATTGACTGACTACTAAAAGAAACCCAAATGCGAGTTGACCACACATCATACATGTCACAAAATCAAAAAGCTAGATGTAAGTCTGAGTGCTCTGTGCAGGGTCATTTATGTGACTTTGCGTGGAAAGACAGTGACTGAACAATCTTAGGAATTTTCCATCACCCGCATTGAAGGTAAAACTTATTGACGTTTAAGCAAAGATCTGCCTGGAGAGAAAGGAGCAGCAAATAGTTAATTCTGGGGCAGTGTATATTTCTTTTTCCTAATAATTTGTTATGATTTAAATATATATTTACCACGTTCCAAGTATTATACTATTGTAAAAAAGAAACTTAAATTTTTCATTATTTCTATTTGCAGATTAGATAAAACTCAAAGACATGTACCTTAGTAATTTTCCCCAAATTATAATTTTAGGAATTGTCAAGACTAAGATTTAAAATGTCTTTTTCATCCTCAGGTCCAAGCTTTTTCTACATTAGACTGGCCCTCACTCTAGTACAAAGGATTTAGAGGCAGAACCTTGTGATAATAACCAAGACGACTAGAGATGAAGGGCCCATTTAAGAAGCTATTATAATAGACCAGGAAGGAGAATATGTATCTGTGAGTAAGGTATTACCAATGAAAATATAGAGATTGGACCAAATTTCAGAAAATCTCTGAAGGTAGAGTCAGCATGCCTTGGCAGCCAATGCAGTGTATTATCTTCATATTCACAGTGTCAATGTGTAGTCTGACTTTCCTGAAGTATGGTCTTTGGAAGACTAGCTCTGGGAGAAACTGCCTAGAAGTTAAGGTCACAGCTGCTACTGTAACAAACCCTGAGATTTTGGGCCTTGATACAATTGAAATGTACATTTCTCTGACTTAACCATAGGTTTTTCAACCTTGGCCCTATTGACGTCTTGGACTAAAGAGTTCGTTGTTGTGTGGGAGCTGCTCTGTACACTGTAGAACAAGAGCAGCATTCCTGGCCTCCAGCTATTAATACCACTACAACTCCCTACTCAACTGTGATAACCAAAATATTGTAAAGATTGGCAAATGTCTCCTGGGGGGCAAAATCCACTGCTCAAAAATACATATATTGTGGTCTCTGAGGACTTACTTCCACACAATGTTACAAAAACCTAGGCTCCTTTCATCTTGAGGGTCTGCCATTGGCCTCTCTTATCAGCTGAGAGAGAAGTAAAAGATCATGCTGAAGGAATGCCCATTTCTTTTTTTTTATTAAATACTTTTGAATTTTATTGTTATTCAAGTGCAGTTTTCTGCCCTTTCCCTCCACCTCTCCCTCCCACCCCAGCCATCCCCACCTCCCACTCCTCTTTCCACCCCCCCTTGTTTTTGTCCATGTGTCCTGTATAGTTCCTATAAACCTTTCACCCTTCCTCACACCGTTATCCCCTCCCCCTCTGGTTACTGTCAGTTTGTTCTTAATTTCAATGTCTTTGGCTATATTTTGCTTGCTTGTTTGTTTTGTTGATTAGGTTCCAGTTAAAGGTGAGATCATATGGTATTTGTCTTTCACCACCTGGCTTATTTCACTTAGCATAATGCTCTCCAGATCCAACCATGCTGTTGCATAGGGTAGGAGCTCCTTCTTTCTTTCTGCTTCATAGAATTTTATTGTGTAAATGTACCATAGTTTTTGATCCATTCATTTACTGATGGGCCCTAGGTTGCTTCCAGCACTTGGCTATTGTAAATTGTGCTGCTATGAACATTGGGGTACACAGGTTCTTTTGGATTGATGTTTCACTAGCTTCAGAAAGTTACTCACATGAGTGTCTCTTAAACCCCATTGGTATGACACAGGCACGTGGCCATTCCTAGATGCCAGAGCAGCCAGGACATAGACTCCTCAGTGGGGAGCTGCTTCCCAGGTTCCACTTTCTACTATGGAAAAGAAAGCACAACTTAAGTTGGACAGCTAACCATCTCCACCGTAGTCTGAATTAAAAGAAATTTCCCTAGTTACATATGTTTGGAAAGTCTTTAGGTTAAAGTTTCTGAACAGTCTAGCATAAAACAGATCTGTTAACTTGGCTTAATTCACCCTGCTTCAAATGTTTTCGACCATAGAGTATCTTCTTCCTTGTATTTTTTTTTTAGAGGTAACATTAGTATTCTTTTGAACACTGGAAAATAGCCATCCTGTTTCTTACTTTTCCTGTTTCTCTGCCAGTTTATTTCTGGTTTATTTCTGAGATATGAGAATCTTAACCAGAGAATGGGCAGGAAGAAGCTCATATGTACAATCAACAGATTCAATCACCAGTTAGTTTTAGGAGACATTCTGCCTAGTCCTATTTATTGATTTGATATAAGCTAAAGAGAATCAGTTTTTTTAACATTTAGTATTCTCTCAATTTTTATTGTATTTTCCCTTACCATTTAATTCCTATATACCCACCTCTCCCTTGCAATCGCCACACTGTAGTCCATGTCCATGAGTCCTTTTCTTTCTTGCTCACTCCCTCCAGCCCCAAACCTTGCCCCCACCACTTAGCTGTCATCCTGCCCTCCATCTATGAGTCTGTCTTTATTTTCCTTGTTAGTTCAGTTTGTCCATTAGATTCCACATATGAGTAAAATAATACAGTACTTGTCTTTCTCTAATTTGTCTTATTTCACTTAGCATAATGTTCTCCAGGTCCATCCATACTATCATGAAGGGTAAAATTTTCTTTTTTCTGGCCAAGTGGTATTCCCTTATGTAAATGTCCCATAGTTGTTTTATCCACTCATCTCCTGATGGACACTTGGGCTGTTTCCATATCTTGGTGATTGTAAATAAGGCTTCAATGAACATACAGGTGTTTATGTTCTTTCAAATTAGTGTTTTGAGTTCCTTTGGATATAGTCCCAGAAGTGGGATCACTGAGTCAAATGCAGATCTATTTTTAATTTTTTGAGGTATCTCCATACTGCTTTCCACAGTGGTTGTACCAGCCTGCATTCCCACCAACAGTGCAAAAGGGTTTCCCTTTCCCCACAACCTTGCCAGCACTTGTTGTTTGTTGATTTATCGATGATAGTCATTCTGATGGGTGTGAGATGATGTCTCTGTGCTTTCAATTTCTATTTCTCTCATGATTAGTGACATTGAGCATCTTTTCACATGTCTATTGCCCTCTGGCATAAAAACAGACACACATCTAAATGGAACAGAATAGAGAGCCCAGAAATAAACCCACACTTTTATAGTCAATTAATATTTCACAGAGGAAGCAAGCACATACAATGGGCTAAAGAACGTTTATTCAGTAAGATGGTGTTAGAGAAATTGGACAGATATATGCAGGAAAATGAAACTAGACCACATTCTTATACCACATACAATAATAAACTAAAAATGGATTAAATATAAATGTTAGACCTAAAAGCATTAAAATAATAGAAGAAAACATAGGCAGCAAAATCTCAGACATTGCTTGTAGCAATATTTTATTGGATATATCTCTCCAGGCAAGGGAAACCAAAGAAAAAAAATAAACAAATAGGAGTACATCAAACTAAAAATTTCTACACAGCTAAGGAAATCATCAACAAAATAAGAAAACTCACAGAATGGGAAAACATTCACTGATACATCTGACAAGGGGTTACTATCCAAAATTTGTTTAAAAACTTACAAACCTTAACCCTCCCAAAACTAACAACCCATTAAAGAATGGCAAATGACTGAACAGACGCTTCCTCAAATAGTCGGAGGTTTTGCTTTTTTTTAATAATTGGACTTCTTTCTATCACTAACTCTTTCTTTTGAGGGTTGAGTGTGAGCTAACCACTCATATCCATATTGTCTTCTTCAGTTGTTACTGTACTTCCATGCAGAAAACATAACTATTTATTATCATTTATTCATGTAGTAGGGAACCATAACGTGATCACCATGTTTAAGCTTCTTATACCTGAATCACCACAGTCAATATAACACTCTCTTTGCTGCTAACAACCGGTATTATAATCCACTATAAAATCTCTCCATTGTTTGCTGGCATCAGCTTTGTCTCCTTCATGCTTCCAGTTACACATCCCCTGTTTCTTTTATTCTCCTTTCTTATGTCTACACTTAACTGTTCTTATTCCCTATTCTATGTCTTCATTTTCCCTCAGTTCTAAACTAGACAAGCTTTTCCTTTATACCTTTCTGTTTCTTACTTACCACTTGATCCAACCCATCTCCATTGCAAATATGCCTGGTTTGTCATAATCCATTAAACAAACAAAATCCTTACATATAAAACAAACAGATTAGAGATCCAGATCCCTATTACAATGTTGGTCCTCATTATCTCTGCCAATTTGTGTCAATTTTGCACTTGTAACTAAGATTACAAATCAGCTGACCTTAAAATAGAAAGATTACCCTGGATTTCCTGAGTGGGCCTAATATAATTACAGGGTCCCTTAAAATTAAAAGAGAAAGTCAGAGAAGTTTGAAGCATGAGAAGGATTGGTCTTCTATTGCCGCAAGGAAAAGTATGAGAAAGTAACGAGTTCAATCAGTCACCCTGGACTCGGAGCTTCAGAAGAGAAATGCAACTGTGGCTGACACTTTGTTTTAGCAGAGTGAGACCCTGAGTAAAGAATACAGTTGTGCCATGTTAGACCTCTGACCTAGAGAGATGTGATGTAATAAATGGCTATTGTTTTAAGCCACCAAATTTGTGGTAATTTGCTATGGGGGACTAGAACACTAAAACCTAGAAAACAGGTCAGCCCTTCCCTTTCCAAAAATGCAGTTTCTAGAATTATTTTAAGAAATGAACAGTTATATGGCATTCAAGTTATTAGTTGAGGGAAAGGTATTGCCAAGTACACCATTTTGGGGACTATTTTTACACTTTAGAAGGTGTTGATCCTATTCATGACAATGAGACAGTGTACCCTTTCTTTTCCCCTGAGTTATTCTTCTAATTACCTCCTTTCCACAGAAGTTTCCTTTGTTGATACCATCAAGCTTGTCATGCTCACTAGTAATATTATGAGTGTCTGGTTCTTTCCTCCTCAAAGGCACATAGAAGACTATATCTCCTTGCCCCTCTGAAGTTACACAGGGTCTCATGGTTCATTCTCACCAATGGACTGTGAGCTGAGGCAGGAGAATGCTCCTTCGTGACCTTCAGCTTTTAGGGAACAGCCCGGAGAAGTCTGAACTTGTAGACAATTTGTGTAAAAAACAAACATTTGTATTTTAAGACACTGAGATTTAGGGGGTTAATTTTGTTTCACAGTGTAATCTAAACTATTCTGCCTGGTCCAGATAGGAATAGGAATACACTCCACCCGGTGACAATATTTTGTACTAAATTTCTGGATTATTTTTAATTATAGAAGTCAAATAAGGGTAATATACCTACAACCATGTGGAAACTTTCTAATTTAGTTTGTGTTGAAGTGAAAATTCAGATTATGATTTTTAAAAAGCAAAAATAAGTTTTGACGTGTTTTGGACTTGCATATTGATTAAAGCAGACACATACTTAATTCCCCCAGCAAGGTCTCTACTGTGATTCACACTGTTTTTCCTGTGATTTCCTTTGAAGCTGCTTCATTCTTTTGAAGTTCACCTTGAAGAACTGAGCAACTCTAAAAGAGTGATTATTTCTTCACTGTGACATGACTAATAGCTTCTGCCAAAGGTGACAGTTCTTTGCAATCTTTAATTTCTCTTTCTATTCTTCCTTAAGATTTGCATTGAAATGTATCTTCTTCAAATGGATATGTTTATCCCTATCCAGACTTAATCGCCATTATAATAAATGATAACTCTTTTCAAGAGATTACCCACATGCCTAAAAAGGTAGACACTCTTAAGAGAGAACCAAGATGACTCTCTTTAACAGTTGAGTTGGAAAAAGTCCAAACAGTTGATGATTCCCCTGCTCAAGATCCCCTGCTCAAGAAGGGGAATGAGGAGAAGAGCTATAAATTGAATGTACTAGTTATGGTTCTTTCGTGAAATTTAAATTAACTAAGCTTTAATTTTCTTTTTTTAAATGCATTTCATTGATTATGCTATTACAGTTGTCCCATTCCCCCCTCTTTTTTCCCCTGCACCCTTCACACCCCATCCCACCTGCATTCCCCTCCTTAGTTCATGTCCATGGGTCATGCATATAAGTTCTTTGGCTTCTCCATTTCCTATACTATACTTAACCTCCCCCTGTCTATTTTGTACCTACTATTTATGCTTCTTATTCCCTGTACCTTTTCCCCCATTCTCCCTACTCCCCTTCCCCACTGATAACCTTCCATGTGACCTCTCCATTTCTGTGAATCTGTCCCTGATCTAGTTGTTTGATTAGTTTGTTTTTGTTTTTTTTAGGTTCAGTTGTTGATAGTTGTGAGTTTGTTGTCATTTTATTGTTCATAGTTTTTTATCTTCTTTTCCTTAGATGAGTCCTTTTAACATTTCATATAATAAAGGCTTGTTGATGATGAACTCCTTTAACTTGAACTTATCTGGGAAGCACTTTATCTGCCTTCCTATTCTAAATGATAGCTTAAGCTTTAATTTTCAATCCAAGATTTCATAGATGAAAGAACGGTTGTTGTGCAGTGTAAAGCTATATCCTCCTTGAATAATAACCACAATATTTTTCAAACTTTAATGTGCACAGGAATCACCTAAGGCTCTTATTAAAATACACATTCTGATTCAGACAATCTGGGATAATTATGGAAATTTTGCATTTTGAATAAGCTCCCTGATGATGCTGATGTTACTGATCCATACTTGGAACCATACTTTGAGTAGGTTTCCTCTAAAGCATTCATTCATTCATTCATTCATTTGTTCAATGAGCATGTATTAAGCCCTCCATATGAGCCAGGCCTTTTAAGTTCAAAGATAGGCATTTCCTTGCTCTTAAGGAGCTAGCACAGTCAGGGTCATACACAAATAACTAATAAAAATGACAAAAATAATGTAATTGAGATGATTACAAAGGCTATGGAAAGTCAGATGGGGGTGATTAATTCTTCCTGTAGTGTGGCAATGGCTGAGAGGTGGGAATAGAAGACTTCTGACCTGATACTCAAGGACTAAGCGTTCTTTCATTTTGGGGATTTATGTTTGGTGGAGCAATGCCTAGGGAATTGGTAAACTATGTGAGCAGCTCCTCCTACAAGTAAAGAATGATAGCACTGTGTCTCACATCCCAAAAGCAGGTTTCAGATGGGAACTATTCACCTCTGCCCCAACAGAAGGAAAGAAGGAAGGCAGGAAGGAAGGCAGGAAGGAAGGCAGGAAGGAAGGAAGGAAGGCAGGCAGGAAGGAAGGCAGGAAGGAAGGAAGGAAGGAAGGAAGGAAGGAAGGAAGGAAACAATAGGTGAATACAAGTATAGTAGTTAAATTCAACGAAATGATCAGTTAGAAATGAGTCATTAATGAGTTATTAATAATTTATTTTCAAATCAGCCTAAGGAAATTCCAATGTTTTTTTATTTGATCGTTTCTAAGTAGGTTTTAGGTAGACTAATCTTTTGATCTACTACTATCACTTCCTTAAAAAAATGCTTGCAAAGGTAGAGTTACCTTTAAGTTAATAAGGATTCCAGGTTCATTCATTTTTACAATCCTTCCTAAGACTGTAGGAAGGATAATAACAAAATGTGGATCCACTCCTGAAAGTATACCTTGTATTGTAAGAATTAATATACTTTTACTGTTTGTTTTGAGAACTGTGTTCTGGCATCACTATAATTGGTAAATAATGTTTAATCAATTTTCATATACTTGAGCTCTGCTGATAATAAACAACCCAAAGAAAAGAACTCTCTGGGGATGATAAAAATTATCTCTTAACTCATGAATATTCTACATGCTTATTTTCTACAGATGAATGACTACATTTGAGACTAATAGAAAAACACAGAACAGCCTACATGAAGCGAACAGTGCTTAGAGTAGATGGATCATAACGATATCGGCATTTTGGCAGAACTTTATGTGCAATGCACCGTCCAGCTTTCACTTGAGGACTTATACACATACATTCTCATTCCTTTATGTTAGAATGGAAGTATGACATATATGCTAACTTTGGAATTGTTGAAGCCATCTACTCCATTTAATTTTGATAAAATATATCGTATCACTACAACAAATTTCTGAATATAATTAGTCCTTTTTTCCTTAACAAAAGGATATTCTATAGTTAAATCTGATTGCTATAACCTAAGTTTCTTGGAGGTAACAGAAGTAGATAAAACCTTTTTAGACATAGTTATAGTTCTAAGGAAAGTCTATTTTCTCTTCACTGAAAGGAAAATAATTATCTTCTATTATCATTAATATATTTTAGCATTATTTCACTTAAAGCAATAGGGAAAACAAATGGGGAGGAAAGTATGCCCTTATGTATACTTGTTGACTTTTCTTTTATCTAGTTTTTTACTTTTTAAAAATATAAATTATTCAAAATAAATTTCTGAAACCTCCCTTTGTGCAAGATACGCCTATGAACTTGGCGTGGGGCGAGGAAGGAGTGAGTTTCAAGTAGAACAATATTCAGGTCCCCAGTCTGAAGTAGACTATCATTTGCTTTCATCTTCATGCGGTAATGGAAATGCCACGGAGAGGAACACACCAGAGAGGGTTTGATTACAGAAGTGAGACTCTGAGAAGGTTATGTTTAATTTTGTATAGTTTATTCTTCAGTTGGAGTTACCTGGGGTCATACTTTTCTGTTGATCCTGTTTCTACAGTTGTTCCTGTTTCGTTTCATCCAATAGTGTGCTTCAGCAACCTGATTTAGGAATGGAGTCAGAGGCTTTCTCTTCCTTGCCTAAATTTTTTAATTGGGGTGTAATTATTACACATCCATATGTGCAGATCTTAAAGTATATAGTTTGCTAAGTTTTGAGAACTGTGCACCCCAAATTAAGATATAGTCCTGCCATCATCCTAGGAAGCACCCTTGTTTCCTTTATAGTCTGTACCCTCCCAGAAGCAGCCAGAATTTTGATTTCTTTCTCCATAAATTAGTTTTCCTGTCCTTCACCTCATATAGATGTAATCCTATGTACAGTATGTACTTTTGTCTGCTTTTTTCACTCAAAGTATTATTTTATTATTTTTAAATCTTTATTGTATTCTTTCTATTACAATTTAGTCCCCTCATACTCCCCTTCCCCCAGCAATCACCATCCTGTTGTCCATGTTGTAATATGCATCAGGAACTCATTTCTTTTATTTTTAAATAGTATCCCATTGTATGAATATATCATAATTTATCCATTTTCCTATTAATGGACATTTTAGTCTCCAATTTTTGCTACTATAAATGTAGCTGCAAAGAAGAATCTTATGCAAGTCTATTGTGGACATATGTTTTATTTTAGGTAAATACTTAAAAGTAGAATTTCTGGATCATTGGGTGTATGTATGTTTCATTCTAATAAAAAAATGGCTAGTGTTTAACTTTAGTAAGAGCCTGCCAAACAATTTTCCAGTTGGCTGTTCTGTTTCACACCACCACCAGCAACGTGTGAGTGAGCAAGTCCTGCATCTTCTTGAACATTTGGTATTGTAAATGTTTTTAATTTTAGCCATTCCAATGAATATAGGGGCATCTCCTTGTGGTTTCTCCTTGTGGGGCATTTCCCTTATGGCTGACAATTTTGAGCATCTTTTCATGTATTTATGCTCATTCATATATCCTCTCATAAAGTGTTGGCCCTTTTTTAAATAATTTTTTTATTTTGAAACAATTTTAGATTTACAGAAAAGTTGCATAGATAGTACAGAGCTCCTGTATACTTCTTATCCAGTTTTTCTCATTGATAATATCTTACATTACCATGGAATATTTGTAAATGTGACGAAACCAACATCATAAATAAATGCCAGATTTTATTTAAAATGCACCAGTTTTTCCATGAATGTGCACTTTCTCTGTCAAGATGAAAGCCAAGGTTCCACACAGTACATGTCTGTCCTGTGACTCCAGGTCCTCTAGTCTGTGACAATTGTCTTTTCTTTTTTTCATGACCTTGATCATCTGAAGGAATACTGTTATTCTGTAGAATGTTCCCAATCTAGGTTTGTCTGATGTATTTTTTCTTTCACCATTAGAATGGAGTTATGTGTTGTTGGAAAGAACACCACAGAAGTTCTTCTCATCACATCATATGAGGGAATAATACATGATATTCACATGACATTTCCAGTGATGTTAGCCTTTAGCACTAAGTCAAATCAGAGTTTCTAGGCTTTTTCAAGTTACAAGACTAGATAATATGTTTGTTTATTAATCTGTGTATGCACACAACATCTAGGACTTTTGTATCTGTTTATTTTATGCTGAGTCTATATGTAAGCATGAGTTCATATTGATGTCTCTGACTATAATCCATCCCATAGGGTTTATTCCAGACTTTTTTTCTTGCTTATCTCTAGTTTCCCTCTGCCTCCTATTATCTGCCATTCAGTTACTTACTTCTTTAATACCACTGTACACGTAAAGTGATTTCAAAATGTTTTACTTGAATACCTGTGAATTAAAAAATTAGCAATTGAATACAATATTCATTTACAGTATGCAGGCCCTTTTATCTTTAACTATTTAGTTTCCCGTTAAAACATCATTTTCCAAGGTTACTTAAGTAATCTTCTTTTTCCCATTTATAAAAATTCTGTTGTTTATTGTTTTATCATTTATTGTATGAATTTTATATATTCAGGATGCAAATATTTTTTAGATATTTGTTTTATAAATATTCTTTCCCAGACTATTATTTATATTTTCTTCACAGTGACTTTTGACAAGGAGTTAGAACTTTTATAAAGTTCAATTTATCAAATTTTCTTTTATGGTTAGTGCTTTTTGCATTCTTTATTCTACCACAACATAATTTTTGTGTAAGATGTGCAATAGACGTCAAGGCTCAGTTTTGCCCACACAGGTCTAGCACCATTTACCCATATTTGACATTCTAAAGCCACATGAAGAGTTTCCCTGCCTGACTTTCCTCTGCTCCCTTTGTGTGGTTTTCTATTTCTCCCAAACTGAGAAAGGGTGAGCACTCCGTTTTATACTTTTTATCTTAGCCATGATTCTGATACAGCACTTATTTAAGTATTTGTAAATAATTGTCACAGTTTCATGTTTTCCTTTTAGAATATGTACAATTTATTGACAAAGGAATTCAAATTTTTTTCTGACACTTCAATGTTATGTTACCTGTGAAATAGCCTTGTTGTGACAGAATCCTTTTCCTCGTACTCTCCCACAACTGGAGTAAACCGTCAGCTAGAGGCCATTCAGGGCATTTCAATTTCTTTAAAAATAAAATTAAGGAAAAGTCTGTTTCTTTTATCAAATACACAACCCTAGTGCTATTGCAATTTGAGAATTCCTAAGACAAAAACCATTTCATCATGCCCTGGCTGCTGTAGTGCAGTGGATTGAGCGTGGACTGTGAACCAAAGGGTCGCTGGTTCAATTCCCAGTCAGGGCACATGCCTGGGTTGCGGGCCAGGTCTCCAGTGGAGGGCGTGTGAGTGTCAACCACATATTGATGTTTCTCTCCCTCTCTTTAAAAAAAAATTCATCAAGTGAAGACTCTTTGTTACTTCCTGCATTTTGCATTGAACTTACTATGACACTGCAGAAAGAACATCAAAGGCTTTGATTTCTGAAGAATGTGGATGAATATGCATTCTATAGCATTTAGTAGCAGTATGACCATGGGCTTATCAGGTTCTCATGTATAGAATGGGGTAACAGTACCCCATTACTTCATAGAATGAATGTGAAACTTTAAAATTAGTTCACAAGACAGAATATCTATACCTATGGGTAAACAGAAGTGGTCCAGGAAGGTGCTCACACCAAAGGAAAAAATGTGGCCTATTTTCCTAGATCATTATGTAGAGGTTTGAGGGAGAAGTATATTAGTATTATACTTCTAAAACTTTTTAAAGATGAAGTATGAGATGATAAATAACTTTGTGTGGAGGCTGAGGAAGCCATATGTAGGCTCTACCTCCAAATCCTATATCTCCAAATTCATTTATTTTGTAACCATCTTATATTTTAGTAAAAATATATGGCAACCTCTGGACTGACCCAAGAAAAGTATCCAGAATTACAGAGCAGGTGCTAACTAAATGTTGCTGTTATTTTAGTTACAGGAATAGACATCTGAGACATAATTTAGCTACATAACTTTTTTTAGTAAATAATGTACCAGTTTTGCTGTTAACACTTAGGTTGTTTTATTTTACCTTTAATATAAAAATTTGTTATTAAAATTTAAAAAGAAAATTTAAGCCTGGTTATGTTGAAATAATTCCTGCTTAGGGTATACCCTTTAAAAATGTAAGAGTTTCTTGATTCCTTTAGGGTTTTTAGTGATTTGTTTTTTATTCTTTCTCTTGACAGCATGAAAATTATTGCCCTGATCCTGGGTTGAATAACAGGAAATTCTTATTTTTTTCTGGAGAACAAATAAGACAATTTAAATTTATTGCATTTTAACTATACTATCATAATTTTATACATGAGATGCTTCTTTTTATTATATTTTGATTATATGCATAGATCTTCTCATACATTATAGATCCTTCTTTTTGAAAAATAGTGTAAAATAAGTCATTAGGGACCCATTCAAAGGGAAATGAGTGTACTAGACATGTGGGCCTATGTATAATTTGAAATCAACCTTTATTTCTCCTGTATATTTAATATACCTCAGATCATCACTTACTATAAAAGTGCTCAACATATGGTCCAAATCTTTGTATTTCAAAAAAGATATTCACTTGAACATTATTTTAATTTCTAACCTACTTTCTTTAGAAAACTCTCTATTTATAGAAATAAATTTAAATGGCAAAACAGATCCTTCCCTTTACTTACTGATACACTATACTGGCAGATAAAATTCAATCTTCCTGAAATATCACTTACTTAAAATTCTTCAATAGTTTTCTGTTAACATCAGGATAAAATTGTATTCTCCCAAGCTGACTTTGAAATAATATTTTACAGCTTATTCCTAGTATTATACTCTTTTATTCCTCAATGGAATCTTTTTTAACACCTCAAATAAGTCTCATAGTTGTCATTCATACTCTTAAAAGAATCAATCCAGCTTCTCAACACTTTTTAATGCAGTTCTCCTTGACTAGAATTTCCTGTCTTCTTGTTCCCAATTGGGGCACAATGGAACATTTCTTATGAAATATCTATACTGTTGTCCTTCTGACCATAATTTCAATTAAACTGGTCAGCATAGTCTGACCTTTAAGGGACTGCATGCTATTTTCTGTAGAGTGTAGGACTCATAGCTAACAAGATGTTTCTTTCCAAGATGAAATCCTAATAAAATCAAGTAAATGGGTTGAATCCAAAAGGAAAAAGAATTCCACAGAAGATGACATTAGTTGTATTCACTTTGCTCTGGGAACTGGTTCACTATGCAATAACATCAAACATTTATTCATTATTTGTTTTAAGCGAACCATTGTTGTAAGCAGTCTTTTCATATCTTGGCTCATTTTAACCTCACAGTCTGATTGAGAGTCCCTATTTTGATCATTTCTGTTCACTTCCTACCCAGGCAACTTCTCTCTGGAATGCTTATGTGTTAGTTTAGCATCTATGAATCCCAGGTTAGTCTAACACGAGGATATGAGGCTGTTTTGTTCTTAGAATTAGTCTCCCTGAGTTACTGTTTACAACAAAATTTAAAAAATGGCTGTACCAAGTGTTCCCCTCATAAGCTCTGGCCAAAGTTTGGGAACTGGAGTATTGTCTTAGTTTATTACTTTCCAGGGATAACTATTTGACTAGATTTCATTAATTGTTGTCATATAGATGCCTCTCTATACTTGTGTCCCATACCATGGGGTTTAATACATTCTTGTAAATTAATCAATGAACTAACAGAAGTTTGGTTAATTACAAAAGGTTCTATACACTTTCATTGCCAGCCACTTAAAAACTATATATAAATATCATTCTTTAATGAATTAAAAATTATTATTTCAAAGCAAAGATTTCAATGAAGTAATGTGGTATCAATTCTGTTTAATATGAGAATTTGCTTCTTTCCCCAAACATTTTTGAAGAGTACCCATCACCTAAATAGCAATGTGTATTGCATTTGCTATGATTAGGTGTATTTATGTTGGGGCCTTCTGGAGTATTAGTATAGTTTCATATATAATAAAATGTTATTTTAATTGTATTTTCTTTTCCAATTTCTTTTGTTGTTGTTGTTTGCTGTTGTTTTATTACAGTTGTTCCAGGTTTTCTCACATTGTTCTCCCCTGCCCTGCCCACCCCACCCACTCCCACAGTCAACCTGCAGCTTGTTGTCCATGTCCATGTGTCATTTATACCTGCTCCTTCTGTAGACCCTTCCCCTTCTCTCCTCCCTTTTCCCCCTCCCCCACCCCTCTGGTCACTGTGGGTCTGTTCTATGTTTCCATGCATCTGGTTCTATTTTGTTAGTTTGTTTTTTTCATTAGTTCCTGTTACAGGTGAGATCATATGGCATTTGTCTTTTGCCACCTGGCTTATTTCATTTAGCATAATGCTCTCCAGTTCCATCCATGCTTTTGTGAAAGGTAGGAGATTCTTCTTTCTGCTGAATAGTATTCCATTGTGTAAATGTACCAGTTTTTGATCTACTCATTTACTGATCAGCACTTAGGATATTTCCAGTACTTGGCTATTATAAATAATGCTGCTATGAGCATTGGGTACATAGGTTCTTTTAAACTGGTGTTTCAGAATTCTTAGGGTATAATCCCAGCAGTAGAATCACTGGATCAGAAGGAGTTCCACTTTTAGTTTTTGAGGAAATTCCATACTGTTTTCCACAGTGGCTGCACCAGTCTACAATCCCACCAACAGTGCACTAGGGTTCTTTTTTCTCCATATCCTCACCAGCACTTGTTTGTTGGTTTGTTTATGTTGGCCATTTTGACTGGTGTAAGGTGGTATCTCATTGTAGTTTTAATTTGCATCTCTCTGATGACTAGTGATGATGAGCATCCTTTCATATGTCTCTGGGCCCTCTGTATGTCCTCCTTGGAGAAGTGTCTGTTCAGGTCCTTAACCCATTTTTTAATTGGGTGGTTTGTTTTCTTGGAGTGGAGTCATATGAGTTCTTTATATATGTTGGAGATCAACTCTTGTCCAAGGTATCATTGGCAAATATGTTTTCCCATATGGTCGGTTCCCTTTTCATTTTGATAATGTTTTCTTTAGCTGAGCAGAAGCTTTTTAGTTTGATGAAGTCCTATTTGTTTATTCTTTCCTTTATTCCCCTTGCTCTAGGAGATATGTAGGCTAAAGTATTGCTGTGTGGGATATCTGAAATTTTACTGCCTATATTTTCCTCTAGAACTTCTCTGCTGTCCTGGCTTACATTTAAGTCTTATATTGAGCTTGAGTTTATTCTGGTATATGGTGTTGGTGATCTAGTTTCAGTTTTTTACAGGTATAGTGCCCAGATCTCCCAAAACCATTCATTGAAAAGGCTAGTTTTACTTCATTTTATGCTCCTGTCCCCTTTCTCAAATATTAATTGACCAAGGGACATGGGTTTATTTCTGGGCTCTATTCCGTTCCAATAATCTATAAGTTTTCTCTTATACCAGTACCAGGCTATTTTGATTACAGTCACCTTGTAATATAGTTTGATATCAGATATTGTGAACTCTCCTACTTTGTTCTTCTTCCTCAAGATTGCTGAGGTTATTCAGGGTCATTTATTGTTCCAAATTAATTTTTGAAATATTTGTTCTAAGTCTGTGAGATATGTCATTGGTATTTTAATAGGGATTGCATTGAATCTATAGATTGCTTTGGTAGTATGAACAATTTAATTATGTTAATTCTTTCAATCCATGGTAATTGCTTCCATTTATTTTTGTTTTCCTTAATTTCTTTTTCAGTGTTCTGTAGTTTTCTGAGCATAGGTCTTTTACCTCCTTGGTTAAGTTTATTCCTAAGTACTTTATTTTTCTTGTTACTATAGAAAATGGGATTTTTTCCTAGTTTCTGTTTCTTATATTTCACTGTTGGTGTACAATAATGCCTTAAATTTCTGAATATCGACTTTCTATCCAGCTATTTTGCCAAATTCACTTACTAGGTTGAATAGTTTTTGGGTAGAAACTATAGCGTTTTTATGTACATTATCATGTTGTCTGCAAATAATGACAGTTTTACTTTCTCTTTTCCAATTTGGATTCCTGTTATTAATTTTTCTTGTCTGATTTCTGTGGCTAGAACTTCCAATACTATGTAGAATAAAAGTGGTAAAAACAGACACCCTTGTCTTGTTCCTGATCTTAGTGGGAACGCTTTTAGTTTTTGCCTGTTGAGTATGAAGTTGGCTGTAGCTTTCTCATATATGGCCATTATTATGTTGGGGTATGCTCCCTCTAGTCCCACTTGGCTGAGTGTTTCTTATCATAAATGGGTGATGTACTTTATCAAATGCTTTTTGAGTGTCTGTTGACATGATCATGTGATTTTTGTCTTTCAATTTATGTGGTGCATTATGTTTATTGATTTGCAAATATTGTACCATCATTGCATTCCTGGGATAAATTCCACTTGATCATGTATTGCTGGATCTGGATTGCTAATATTTTGGTGAGGATTTTAGCATCTATGTTCATCAGTGATATTGACCTATAGTTTTCTTTCTTTGTTGTATCTATACCTGGTTTTAGAATTAGGATAATACTGGCCTCATAAAAAGAGTTTGGGGGTCTTTCCTTTTCTTGAATATTCTGGAATAGTTTCAGAGGATGGGAGTTAGCACTTCCCTAAATGTTTGGTAAAATCCACATGTGAAGCAATCTGCTCCAGGGCTTTTGTATGCCAGGAGTTTTTTTTGTTTTTGGTTTTTTTTTTTTAGTGTTTCAATTTCACTAGTTGTTATCAGTCTATTCAGGCTTTAAGATTTTTTTTTTTAGATTTTTTTCCATTGCAGCCAGATTCTCAAATTTCTTGGCATATGGTTGTTCATGGTAATTTATTATAATCCTTTGTATTTATGTGATATCAGTTGTCATTTCTCCTCTTTCATTTATGATTTTATTTATTTGGGTCCTCTCTCTTTTTTTCTTGATGAATCTGGTTAAAGGCTTGTTGATTTTGTTTATCTTTTCAAAGAACCAGCTCTGGATTTATTGATCTTTTGAATTGTTATTTAGTCCCTGTGTCACTTAATTCTGATCTCATCTTGGTTATTTCCTTCCTTCTACTCACTCTAGACTTTGTTTGTTGTTCTTCTAGTTCTTGTAGATGTATGATTAGGTTCTTTATTTAAGATTTTTCTCTTTTCTAGGCAGGCCTGTGTTGCTATGAACTTCCCTCCCAGGACTGCGTTTGCGGTGTCCCATAGGTTTGGGGCTGTTGTGTGTTCATTTTCATTTGTTTCCAGAAACTTTTTTATTTCTTCCCTGATTTCATTGTTAAAGCATTCATTGTTTAATAGCGTATTGTTCAGTCTCCATGTATTTGAATGTTTTCGAGTTTCTTTCTTTGAGGTTGGTTTCTAATTTCAAGCCATTCTGATCTGAGAAGATGTTTGATATGATTTCAGTTTTTTCGAATTTGTTAAGGTTTGTTTTGTGTCCTACCATGTGGTCAATCTTTGGTAATGTTCTGTGTTCATTTGAAATAATGTATATTTTGTTTCTTTGGGGTGAAATGTCATATATATATATATACACACAAAGTAAGTCCATTTTGATGTAGAGTGTTGTTCAATGTCACAATATCCTGGTTGATTCTTTGCTTAGATGATCTAGTCATTGTTGACAGTGTGGTGTTAAAATCCCCTACAATTAGTATGCTGCTATCTATATCTTTCTTGAAGTCCTCCAATATTTTCCTTATATATTTGGGTGCTCCTAAGTTGGGTGCATATGTGTTTACAAGGGTTATATCTTCTTGATGGATTTTTCCCTCTAGTATTATGAAGTGTCTATCTTTGTCTCTTTTTATGGCCTTTGTTTTGAAATCTATTTTGTTTGACATAAATATTGCTGCTCCAGGTTTTTTTCTGTATCCATTTGTTTAGATTTTTTTCCCATGCCTTCACTTTTGGTCTGTGTAGATCTTTTGTTCTGAAGTGTGTCTCCTGTAAACAGCATATATGTGGGTCATGTTTTCTTATCCATTCAGCTACCCTTTGTCTTTTGATTGGAGCATTTAACCCATTTACATTGTGGGCTATTATCAATAAGTACTTATTCATTGCCATTTCTTTCCCTTTGTACCTCTGTTCTCTCTTTTTCTCTCTTTTTCTTCATCTTCTTAAAGCATTCCTTTTAGCATCTCTTGCAGAGCTGGTTTGGAGGAGGTGTATTCTTTTAGCCTTTTATTGACTGGAAAGCTCCTTATTTGGCCTTCCATTTTAATTGAGAGACTCTCTGGGTAGAGTAGTCTTTGTTGCAGGCCTTTGCTTTTCATTACTTGGAATATTTCTTGCCATTCTCTTCTGGCTTGTTGTGTTTCTGCTGAGAAATCAGCTCATATCTTTATTGGATCTTTTTTTGTATGTTACTAGCTGTTTCTACCTAACTGCCTTTATGATTCTCTTTCTGTCTTTAAATTTTGCCATTTTAACTATGATGTGTCTTGGAATGGGCCTCTTTGGATTCCTCTTGATTGAGACTTTCTGTGCTTCCTGAATTTGCATGACTTTTTCTCTCTTCAAGTTAAGGAAATTTCTGTCATTACTGTTTCAAAGGGATTTTCTATCCCTTGCTTCTCTTCTTCTCCTGGTATTCCTATGATATGATTATGTTTCATGTTGTCTTGCAGCTCTCATAAAACCTCTTCGTTTTTTTTAGTCTCTTTTTATTTTTTTGGTGTGTCTGGGAGTATTTTTATACCTTATTCTCCAGTTTACTGATTCAATTCTCTGCTTCATCTAACCTGATTTTAATTCCTTCTACTGTGTTCTTTATTTCAGATACTGTATTCTTTGTTGCCTTCTGGATTTTATTGATAGCTTCTATGTCCTTTTTCATGCTGGTGTAATTTACTGTAAGTTCCTTATAGGTTCCCTAGAGTTATCTGTAGTTCTCACTGAGCTCCTTGAGCATCCTTATTATTTTGAACTCAGTGTCTGATTGTTTGTTTGCCTCTATTTCATTTAGCATTCTTTCTGGGGATTCCTCCTTTCCTTTCAATGGGGGTATGTTTCTTTGCCTCCGCATTTCTAGTGACTCTTCTTGTTCATTTCTGTGTATTAGATTGATTTTCTTTGACTCCCTGTCTTCATGATGTGACCTTCTATGGTAGGAGACCTGTGGGATTCAGTGGTGCGTTTTCCTTGATCTCCTTAGCTTGATGTTCTTTGAATGGCTGTTATGCCATTTTGTGGGCTCTCTGGTTATATTTGGGTTTTGGTTGTTATTCAGTCATTCTTTGATGGACCATTCAATCTGACTGGCTGACCAAGAGTCATACCACCCACCACTTCTTATATGATGTTGTAGAGGTGTTATCAGAACTAAACCAAACAGCCCAGGAAATAAGCCCACACCCACAGAAATAAGCCTCACCCACATCCACACTATCAATAGCAATTGAACCAATATTAATAACATTGTAAAGAGATCAAGACTATTATAACAAAGGTTAAGTGATTATAAGATGATTAACCGAAAGAAAAATGAATTTGAGAAGGTAGAGGGAGGAGAAATAATAAGAATAGGGAATAGAAACAAGGTGAATAGAGAGAGAAAATAAAAATTGCATTGTAAATTAAAAAGGGGAGGAAAGAAGGTAGACTGGAGTAAGAGAAGGAAAGTGTATAGTATTAGGTTTAAACAAAAATTTAAAATATATGTACTGTAAACAAATTAGAGACTAAGTTGGAGAAAAAGATCCACCACAGCAGTATCAACAACAAATGAGCAAATATTAATAGGTTGAGTGGGAGAGGGAAAAAAGAAAGGAAGAAAATCTTAATTGTTGTGTGGAGGAAAAAAGAAGAGATTTTGAGAGGAGAAAGGGAAAAGGAATACTATGAGTGAGGAATGAAAACTGGACTAAGACAGGAAAAACTGAGATTTAAAATGAAAAAAAAAAAAAGAAAGGGCAGGAGGAAGGCAAAATGGAGTAGGAGAGAGGAATGGTAAAATCTGAGATTTGAAACACAAAAATAGTGAAGATCCAGAAATAAAATTGAAGAAATGTAACAACAACCACTGTATTGAGAACCAACAAGCTAAGGGTGATAAGGTGGAGAGAGAATAAGGTATTCAAAAATGGGAAAAGAATATGAGATGACTAATGGCCAGGAAAAGGATTTTGAAAGACTGTATGGGGGAGAGGTAGTAAGAGTGCAGAATAGAAACAAAGTTGTAGCAGGAGAGGAAATAATATTTAAAACAAAAATAAGAAGAGGAGAGAAGAAGGTAAAATGAAGTAAGAAAAGAGAAGAGTAAAGTATGAGGTTTGAAATAAACTATAATATAAATGCTAGTGACCTAATAGGCACAAACTTGAAGGAAAAGAAATGAATGTTAACAAGCTAAGCAGGAGAGAAAATAATGCAAGTAATAAGGAAGACAGCAGTGGAATTCATCTCATAGAATCCAGTGTTTACCACTGTCTTCCCTCTCTGGGTCTGCCCCTGGTAATGTCAGATGGTGTCCCAGTCTGTCCATAGGCCGCCTGTTCAAGGCTACAAGTGATCCACAGTCTGTTGCTATCTCCTTCAGGTATGGCTGGACCCGTCTGTTCTGCCTTGCTGGGTTTCCATCAGCTCTGGGCCCAGGAGTTGTTCCTTTAATGACCCGAGAGGACTGCCACTACCTTCTCTACCTGCCTCCAGTGGGGCCTCCCGTACAATGGATGGATGGGAACCCTGGGTCACCCCTGGTGGGCACTATGCAGTCTTCAGAGAAGATGGTGGGAGTGTTTTCCATCCCCTCAACACACGTCTTGGTCTGTCCCAGATTCTTTCCAATAATGTATGACTTTGGTGAATTTGCCGACTACCAATCTGTATGAAAGTGGGAAGTCTTTCCTGCTCCGTGCAGGCAGCAGCTCCATCTGGATGCTGAGGAGGTGAGGCAATAAACCCCTCTTGTTATGCCTGTCTCTATTCCCTCTGCTCTACTGGACTTAGCAGATCAGGGCCCAAGAATCAGTGTAGCTTACAGTGTCTGTTCAAGGCTACAAGTGCCCTTTTAAAAAGGGCCCTTTCAGAGCTTTTTTTTTTCTGCTGTAGAAATGTGCCCAGTAGGATGCTCCTGAGCCTGGCCTCACTGATCGACAGAGCCCATAATCCCACAGGAGGGGCATGGGCTCACCTGTCTGTGAAGGAATCTGGCTGGCCGCAGCAAATCTCAGGCATTCAGTTTGTGGCCTTCCAGACCCCAATTTGCTGCTCTCTTGCAGGAGGGTCAGGTCCAAACTCTCCACTCTGAACACCCCCATTCTCACCAGCCATACTAGGTGGGACCTATAGACCCAACAATGTGACTCTATCCCTCTTTCAGCAGAGCCACTGCCCCTGCACCCATGCCCCTGAGAGTCCCGGTCCCTGCTGAATCTCAGGTATCACCTTGGCTCCTCTTTCAAGAATTTCTGTGTGGCCCACACACTGCAGCACTGAACCCTGGGGGACCTTTTCTCTTTGCACTGCCCTTCCCCCCAAATCACAGAGTCTCTCAAGGTCAGGGCAGGCCACTCCCTGTCAGAGCCTCCAACTGTTTTAGATAAAGTTTCTCTCTAGATTTTTCTCAGATGGTATTGGAAACAGCCCTATATTATATAACATACTATATAACATACTATTTATAACATTAATGTTATATGTTATATGTTATTATGTTATATGTTATAATGTTATATGTTATATGTTTAATGTTAATGTTATAACATTATATAACATACTATTATATAATATAACAACTATATTATAAAATGGGGTAGTGATGGTATGCTATTCCTGCTCCCTCCAGAGATTCTCAGCCTCAGGCAGTCCAGCTCCCACTGTGCTGTTTCTAGAGCCAGCACCTTCTCTGACTATCTCCCTCTGCCCCAGGTGCTCCCAGCTTCTGTGCTGATATGCAGTTGACCCAGCTCTGCACTGCCAATAGTGCTGGTGTGGGCCCTGGTGGCGGCAGTTGCTCCGTTTGGAGAGCCCATGCCACCCCCTCTCTGGTACTCTGCAGGTGGGTAGAGTTTTGCCCACTTCTGCACATTCCCCACACTTGCATCCATTTGCACTCATTCACTGTCACTCACTCTCCACTGGATTTTCAAGTTGCATACTCTGTGGATAGGCTGCAAGACTGGTCCAGGTCTGGGAGCAAGTAGATGGACCTCCCAGTTATTCTGCAGCCATCTTGGATTTCTCTTTTCCAGTTTCCTCTGAACAGAAAGGAAATCTCTCCTTATATAGAAAGTCCACGTGTCCTTTATATGTGTGCCCTTAACCTTGCCATAACTTTATTCAGGAAGTGTTTTACATCTTGTTCTTATTTGGCAAGCCCTAATATATCTTACGAATATACAGAGGCTAGATTTTAAAAGTTGTGCAGAGCAATATAACAGCTATTGGGGGGGCATGGTTAGGGGGCGGGGGGATTGAGCAAAGAGGAAGGGACTCAGGGACACGGACAACAATGTAGTGATCACTGGGGGAGGAGTTATAAAGGGACTAGATGTTAATGGAAGAAAATGCAATAAAGATTACATTTAAAAATAAAAATAAAAGTTACTCAGAGCAACACCATAGTATAATGCTCATCCACTTCTGCTAACTTAAAATATTTTCTCCTTGTAAACAGACTTCCTTTTTTTTACCTAGGAATAGGAGTTATATGTCCCCTCTTCCCTGCCTTCTGGATAATATAGTTTTTCTACTGGAAAGTGCTGATAAAAAGGATTCCAAACGTTCCTGAACTCAGGATCTCTTGGTTATCAATAGGATCTTAATGGCACACTTTGAACTAACCTAACTTTCTGTGTCCTTTCAAATCTTCATTGACATTCTAGCATGTCCACACGGTGTTATTGGGCTAGTTGGTAACAGCAGTCCAGAGAAATCCCAAGATGTTACTCCATGCTCTGGTTTCTCTATGCCCAGCCTTTTTTTCCTTTAACTTTCAGTGGCAGATTTAACAGAAGGTTTTATGCACAAATTTCAGTTTGTTCTTGAGCTGGCTGCCAGAATGTGAAGCTGAACTCAATGTCCAGAGTTCTTTTCCCCAGTATCACCCCCCTTTGTACCCACTCCAAAGAGTCAGTAACAGGCTGCATTCAATTGTCAATAATGATTTATGAACTGGTAATACCCATCTGTTCCAGGATCCTGGCAAAAATTATTTAATGTAAGCAACCATTTCCAGCTAAGAAAGTGCAATGAACAGTATGATAAAGTATTTCAGACAATTCTAACTCTAGATATTTGTAACAATATCTAGAATTTTATTAGCAACTACATTTTTCTATTTCCCACATAAATGGCCCTTTAAGTTTGAGGAATTTTAGCCAAAGGTTTTTTTTTTTTAAGAAAAGGGATACATTTTTATGCAGTTTCTCCTGTAATTCTTAAAAGAGTAAAAGCACGTTTCATCTAAAAGACCAGACAGTTGCTATTAAATTCCAAAACCTTTAAAGCATCTAAAAATTTACAACCTGGATTACTTCGGGAACATTATGTGCCTTACATGCATGGTTTGCCATGGCTTCTGGATCCAAATTCAACTCCATAATAATAAGGTATATTAAAACAGATTCCATTTGGAAACTATAAATTGAACCTTTGCAGCAGTTCCTGGTTCTGGTACATTCTCTATAGTCTAGGAGTGCATCAGGTTCTTTCTCCTTGTGTCCTTCTCTTTGTCTTTATGTTAATATAGACCTCCAGGGTACCCTCCCCTCTCATACATTCTCCATTTCATTGCCTATGCATCCTTCAAGGCTGTTTAAACATTCCTACCCCTGCAAAACCTTTCCTCTGGATCCCCCCTTTACTCCATCCAGTCAGGGCTCTGTGCATCTCCCATACACACCCGCAGCACTATCTTTCCACCTTTATCATAACACTTACCTTACTGTGCTGCTTGTCTTTCATACGAGACTCCAAGATTCTTAAAAATTGTTGAAGCAATAACACATTAGCACGGACCGTACATTGGTCCTAACATTAGCACTGACCGTTTTTGAACCTACAGTGTTCAACATTCCCAGAACGTAGTAGGAACCCAGGACATACATATATGCATAGGTGAATGAATGAGTGATTTATTGTGTGATGGGCTTCACTGTACACTTTACCGCTACCATGATTCAACTTTGAACCAAGTGAAACATAATTCAGTGACACTTCAGATATCTTTCAAGAAGGGCATTATGGGTAATTATTGCAGGCGTACTCAAAGGCTTCTTACAGACCATACTCTCTTACCCCTAATAGTCACTGCTTTTTGGCTTAGTGGGCTGCTCCTTTAAGGGTGTTCTTTGGCAAAAGGATAAGCAACTCTTTGCCAACGCTTTCCTACTGGAGAAGTAGGAGAAGCAGAAGGGAGTATTTAGGGAGTGCTGTGGCTTTAGGGTTGCAATTTTGAAGCCAGTTTTTGTAAGAAAAGAGTCTCGTTTTAAGTTTTTACTCCAATATTAATGCAGTAGGAAACACTTTCTTTCAAAGCTTGTGAATATTAGTTGAAGTTCTCAAGTTTTCAGAAAGAGTCTTGAATCAAGAGTCAAAAAATATATGAATAGTTATCCCAATTCTATAACTTGTTCACTGAATTTGGTAAAGGTACTTAACCTCTCTAAACCTCAGTCTCTTCATATTTAAAATGGGGATAAAACCAGTGCTTATCTCATAAGTAAAGTAGGTGACAACACCTCGAGATAATATCATTAAACAATGATTTATTAATTAAAATGGTATCTGTAATTCAGGGCTTGAAAAATTCTAAATTGTTTGGTTTTTAAAAATTCAGATTTGAGATGGACAGACATATTGATTATTCAAATGTTTTCCCATGAATACACCCCCACATAAACATGTACACATGAAACACATCACTGCTTTATTTTTAAGTCTCAGTAGCTCCATCGAGATCCCTAACGCTTTTTCCTGCTCTAATAACTGAGTCCTGAATCCAAAAGCTTGTTCTCAGAAGACCGCCTGCATATTTCGATATTGGCAAGTTTATAGGAATCTGCATTTAAAATAAATTTGAATGTTAGCTGGAAACCAGCAACGGTAATTGTATCCTATTTGACACTGGGAAGATTTGAGACTGTACTGGTTACATTTTAGTCTTTCTAAAGATCTCTTCTAAAGAATACATGCTACGTTGCCAAGGCAATGCACCTTGAGTCTTATTGTTTTTTAATCCTGTGTTTAAAGCAACCGTGTACATTACAAAGGGACATTCCTGTTGTATCAGTTAATAGTTCTGAGCAGTGCAGAGGCCTTGGTCATAAACCCTCCATGAAGATGCTCGTCATTGCCTCTCACAGACAGGAGGTGTGCTTGTAATACAGTCACCTTTTTTTCCCCTTTTTTTAACCTGGGATAATACTCAGATGAGCAGATTCTGCTGATGACAGTAAGAGACCTATTTACCACCAAAGGAGAAATTCCCTTAAAGCTTTAAATTTCCTCTTCTAGACATAGGGAAAAAAATGGGTTTTCATTGATTTAAAATGTAGTTTCTCTTTTGGTTTTAAGATGCCCAAATTCCATAACAGATTGAGTGAAATAGTCCTTGGTCAGGTTTGATTTGTAGCTCAAACAGGAGGAAGGCTTTTTTTTCATTTCTAGTGATGATAAGAGATAAAATCTATACAAGTATATTGCTTCTGGTCCTTTATAAACCCTTCAATTTCAAAGCAAATGGATGAAACACCCTCAAGAGGCTTTTGAAATCAAATGCATGCTCTGAAAACAGAAACTGCATTTTATCTGACTCCTTTTGTAAGATATCTGGGAAAGTATTGTAAAATGTTGAATGTAATAATGATACAGCAGCTCTGTTTTTTATCAATTTTTAGTGAGAAAGAATGCTATCATTTTATCATTTGATTCCAAATGGAAACTTCTATACCTTAAAATTAATTTTACATATAGAATTTATATATGTAAAGATTAACTTACAGATGAGATTAATTTATATATCTAAATTAATAAATTCTATTAATTAATAAATTAATTTCATTAATTTGATAAATTAATAAAATTTATACGTGAATAAAATTAATATATAAAAGGGAGTGACAAGGATTCTCTTTTCCCCACCTCCTCATCAACACTTGGTTTTGATTTACTGATGGCTATTCTGACAGGAGTGAGGTGATATCTCATTATGGTTTTAATTTGCATTTCCCTGCTGACTAATGACACTGAGCATATTTTCATATATCTGTTGGCCATCTGTATGTCCTCTTTGGAGAAATGTTTATTCAGATCTTCTATCCATTTTTAATGGAATTTTTTTGTGTGTTGTCATATGAGTCTCATATATTTTCGGTATTAACCACTTATCAGATATATATAAATAATCAGTAAGAGAAATTAGGAAAATAATCCCACTTACAATTGCATCAAGAAAATAAAATACCTAGAAATAAATTTAACCAGGAAGAAAATTAAAAAGAAAAAACCTGTCCTCAGAAAATTATAAGACATTGAAGAAAGAAATTTCAAAAGATACAAATGAATAGAAGCATATACCATTCTCATGGATAGGAAGAATCAACATCAATTAAGAGGTCCATACTACCCAAGGCAATCTACAGATTCAAGGCAATCCCTATCAAAATACCAGTGTGATTTTTCACAGAATTAGAACAAATAATTCAAATATGTATATGGAACTACTAAATACCCCAAATAGACAAAACAGTCTGAAGAAAGAAGAACCAAGTTGGAGGTGTTGCACTACCAGATATCAGACAATACTACAAGGCTTTAGTAATCAAATGAGCATGACAGTGGTTTAAATATACACACAGCTCAAGGGAACAGAACAGAGAGCCCGGAAGTAAACTAACGCCAATATGGTCAATGAATCTGTGACTCAGCAGGCAAAAGTACACAATGCAGTAAAGACAGTTGCTTCAAAAATAGTGTTGCAAAAACTGAACAGACACATGTAAAAACTGAAACTAGACCATTTCTTACACCATACCCAAAAATAAACTCAAAATGAGTTAAAGACTTAAATATAAAACCCTAAACCATAAAAATCCTAAAAGAAAACACAGGCAGTCAACTCTGACTTCACTCTTAGCAAAATTTTACAGATATGTCTCCTTGAGAAAGGAACACAAAAGAATAAATAAATGGGATTACATCAAACTAAAAGGTTTTTGCACAGCAAAGGAAAACATCAACAAAATGAAAAGACAGGCTACCAATTGGGAGAAGATATTGGCAGATGATATATTCCATAAGGAATTAATATCCAAAATTTACAAAGAACCCATACAACTCAACACCAAGAAAACAATCCAATTTTAAGATGAGCATAGGATATACATTTTTGTTTATTTGTTTATTTTTAGGTGACCCTGGTTAGTGTTCTCAGAGCTTCCTGGATGTGGTTTGATGTCTGACATTAATTTAGGAAAATTCTCCGTCATTCTGGAGTTAAATATTGCTTCTATTCCTTTTTCTTTTTCTTCTCTTATGGGTATTCCCACTACATCAATGTTACATTTTTGTAACATCTATTCTTTGATTTTTTTTCTCTTTTAATTTCAGTTTTGAAAGTGTCTATTCCCATATCATTAGACTCAGAGATTCTTTCCTTAGTCATACCCAGTCTACTAATGAACCCACCAAAGACCTTATTTATTTCTGCAACAGTGTTTTTTTTAAATCCGTAACATTCCTTTTTGTATCTTTCATAAAATTGTTACCACTCTACCTAGATTTGTAATGTAGTCAAGAGGTTTCAAAGGGAGGGTAGTGTTTTATATTCCTGTGGTCTGGTTTTAGTCTCTGGTGGACTTGTGCCTCTGGACTGTGAAGGCCATCAGTGCTTCTCAGCGCTCTCTCCCCTTACGTGATGCAGAATGGCTGGAGGGTGCTGGAGTTGGTGTTCTCTTTCTTGGGCATATTAAGCTCTGATAAAACTCCAGCAGGTTAGGTTTTGATAAAAAGCTTCTCCTGAGGGTAGGCCTTTAAAAAAATAGCTATTTATTTATTTGCTTGTGTGTTTGTTTGTTTTTGTATTTATTTATTATTGATACTTTAAGAACAGAATCTTTGGCATGTTTCAAAATACTCACCCCTTCAGCTGGAAGAAGGAGGGATTTTTCTCCTGTCTTCCCTGAGAAATTGGTACATTTGCTGGAGGTAAAACTCACAAAAATGTTGGTGTGACCCCAAAGACTGCACTCGTTGGAGTTTTGAACTCTCAGATTGGCCCACATGGAGGCTGCACAGCTCATCAGTTACGGTTCAGGTTTTCCTGCCACCACAGTGGTTGCTGCTGCAGTTTCTGCTCTGGTAACTTGTGAGCCATTCTGTCCACCCATCTGTCTCTCTAGTTTGGAGAAATTCATTCTAATTCAATCTAATTCATTCTAATTCATTTATTCAATCTTCACAATCTTATGAGGTCATTTACCCTATTTTACCGATGAGGAAACTAAGGCCGACATTTCACAGCTAGTAACTGGCAAAGTCAAACTCCGGCAACCTGGCTCTAGAGTTTCTAGCTCTTGAGCACTGTGCTATATACTTCCTTTTTTTCTAAAGTTGTACGGAATGTATTGAGATGATATTGGTCAATAAAATTATATAGGTTGTACTGTCCTTCTTAATTTAAAACTCTTAACAATCTTATTGAAGTTCATATAAATAGCATTTATTTATTTGCTTGTTTATTTATTTATTTATTTATTTATTTATTTATTTTTTGCTAAGGCGGAACTAAGGCTATGTAACTGCTTTAAAGTCACAAAGCTAGATGGTGGCCAATGTAGGATTAGCATCCATATCCAGTTGAATCTAGGGCCTGAAGCTGGTAGCCAACACATTACACCATCAGGGCAAATATCTACATAGGTATCTCTGTAAGCACAGAACAAAGGCATTAGCACAACCTGGTCCTTGCACATGTGTGTGTACAAAAGTGTATGTGTGTATCGGCATTTGTATAAGAGCCAGGGAAAAAAAGGCAGGGTTTGTGGTGACGTTAGATAGTCTGGAGGAGAGAAGAATCAGGCTTTTTGAAGGATAAATAGGAATTACACAGAGAAAACATGGTAAATAAGGACACCCCAGGTGTGCTCATTAGGAAAAATGATAGTACCGTGAAAGTATCATTTTAATTTTTTTCTGCATCTTCTCCAAATCCTACAAACTTTGATCCATGGTGCTTTTTACCCAAGACTTCCTGTCAGATTAACTAATATTTGTTTACCATGTTTAAGGTATTCATGGAATTTATTGAATTTAATTTAATATAATTGAATATTTATGCAGGTACCCTTTTGAGTCTTCTTGTTCCAAGAGAATTTTTTAAAATAAACACAAAAACAAAATGCAAAACCAGCAGCAGCCATGACTTTTGAATAGCCATGCACTGTTTGGAGCTCATCCTATCAGCTTCCCAGTTTGCACTGGGTTGAAACACTGAAAAGCCCTGAGGGCTGGGCAGACGATCGTCCAGAGATAGAGATTTCCTGTATCCAGTCTGCAGCCTGGAGCTCCCTGCAGTGATAGCTGTTTTCATGGCCACAAATTCAGTGTGCACAGTCCCTTCTGAACAACAAGATCCAGTCTGAAAAGCAGTGATACAGATGTAGAAATTCGAGCTTTTAAATTTTTCTTTGAATATATATTGTTTGTATTTTTGTCACTGTCGGCTTCTGTTTGATCTAAGCTAATTGAAAAAGAGTAACTCCAGTCCTCTGGAGGAATATTGAGCACAGCTTAACATATGCATCTATGCTGATTTTTATACAATTTCCTACAAACAAGAGCCATTCATTCATCTCCCTCCTAACGTGCCCCACTACCGACATACCCATGCGCAGGCGCACACACGCACGCACACACAGACACTCTGCTTTCTCTTTTGAAAGGTGAATAGGCAGAATTTCAATATGCTAATGGAAGACCTAGGAAAAACTTTAAAATAATCGTAGTTAATATTTTTGAGGATTCACCATATGCTAACCACTAAATCTTTGTAAAATTAGATCATTTAATCCTTATACAACCCAATGAGATAAGTATAATTACTGTCCACCCACATAAAATGGTTCTGAGGAGCAAATGTAATAATGTATGAGGGAACAATATGTAAATTTTTAATACTGTTAGCATAATCTGAAAAAATTTACATATAAACAATTTGAAACTTTACAATCTTAAGATTGCTTCAGCTGGTGAGGTGGAGGGTAGGGAGGAAGAAACAACATTAATAATCAGCTCCTCGTCATGGCCCTATGGATCATTGAGAAAAGGTGAAATAAAATAAAGCATCAGAATGCTTTCCTTAGCATCTGATCCACAAAGATGGATCTGACCTTTTTTGTAACAAGCAGCCCAAAGCATTTTTCTGGAATCACATAGAACTTAAAACGTTCTTCACGTGATGCTGATCAAAGAGCAGATAAATTAGCAGGGTGATGGGGCTCTGTCGCTCTTTTCCAAGGTTGTCGAGATAGTGACATACTTTTAAAATCAGACCCAAAGAGATCTTAGGAGTTAGCGTAGAAGGTGGGGATAGTCACTCAGTAAATATTTGTTGATTGATGGATTGATCTTGAAGGTTTCTGAAAGGGTGGTCTATGTTCAGATGAAAAGGGAGTCAGCTCATTGTTAGTAAGGTTCAAAGTAAAATGATCTGAGAAATTAAGGCAGTTCACTCTTTTGGAAACCAGCAATAGCAAGAAGAACTTTTGAGTACAAAGGGATTGCAAAGATTTATAGCAAGTAAGAATGCCTTAACATAGGTTCAATGGATTTATTTCTCCAATAACTATTTTTGAAATGGATACTGTGGGCATTTATTATTATATCATTAAGATAGATATATCTTATAGATATAGATAGATTTCTATATTAAGATAGATATATCTATCTTAATAGGAGGAGGAAAATTAAAAGACACTGCCTCACCTAAGCAGGAGGACAGCATCTGAGGAAAGAGAAAGTGCGGGTTCAGGATCTTCACCCTGAGAAAGGCCACTGCACAGTAGGGGAGTATCTGTGCCATGTGTGCCCAGGAAGAAAGACCAGTGCTTTAACATTAGACTTTCCTTAATTAAAACGCTAAGTACTCCCATTTCTTTCACCCATCTTACTGGTGCTCATTCTTTAATACTGTTCAACAAATTTCTATTGAGCACATACTTCCCATCACTAAGTGATGAGGATGAACAAGATAGTCCAATTTCATGTCGGTTGTGGCTGTGTAGCCTTGGATGATTTGTTTAACTTAGAAACTTGGCTCCCTCAATAGTGAAATTAATGTTAAAGTGTCTAGCTCTCAGGATTAGTGTAATTATTAGATGAATTTATGATAGCACCTAGCATGTAGTAGATTCTTCACAGAAAAGCAGCATCAGCAGCAGTAACAGTAGTAATCATTGTTAGTAGGTTTTGGGGGAGAATTATAGACAATGGAGGGATGATTTTTCAAAGGGTTGACTAGAAAAAAACTTTGGACTTTATGAAAGAGATGCCTTTGGCTGGCAGAAATGGAAGCTTCCCACTTCCCCAAATAGAATCTAGCTCCATGAGGGTGGGTCTTCGTTTTGTTTACTACTGCATTTTAGGACCTAACATAGTACCAAGGACATTCTAGGCATTCCAAAATATTTTTTATAAAGTAATTAGGATTTTTAATAAGCATAGATTAAATAAAGACATTTAGGCTAGAAGATATGACTTTAATAAAAATACCGAAGAGCCCTGGCTGGTGTGGCTCAGTGGACTGAGTGCGGGCCTGCAAACCAAAAGGTTGCTGGTTCAATTTCCAGTCAGGGCACATACCTGGGTTGTGGGCCAGGTCCCTAGTTGGGGACACACAAGAGGCAACCACATATTGATGTTTCTCTCCCTTTCTTCCTCCCTTATCCTTTGTCTAAAAATAAATAAATGAAATCTTTAAAAAATACCAAAGAAAGGAAGTTCTTTCAATAATTCAACACAATTACTTGGCTAGAAAACACGTTAGAAGATAAGAAGCAGGGTCTATAGCTAAAAAGCAGAGGTGGTGAATGATTTGAAATGTTCTTTAGGGATAAAGAAAAATTAAAGCTACTTGGGCAGCAAAATTATATGATGAAAACATTGCCTTTTAGAAAGATAAATCTCAAAAAATATAAAGAATGGACTGATGTTGAAAAATTATTAAGGCAGAAATATTTTAAATAAATTATATCAATGGTCTTAAGTAATAATAAAGACTTGAAATAGGATGTTAGGTGTTGATAACAAATGTAAAGAATGTAAATGAAAAATAGGATTTCATTAATAGACATATAGAGTGGACTAGAGGAAATGACGGTTTTAATTAGACAAGATGATGAGTTCTGTTTTAGACTTATTGAGATTGAGGTGATACTAAGGCATTTACTTAGAAAATAAAAGTTGGATGAGAAGAAAATTTATCTAAAGATTGCATACCAATAGGGCAGACCTTGGTGAATATTCATATGTGGCCAGAGGAAAACACTGGCCATAAATTCTGTGGACAAAGTAATAGGAAGGAGATGAGCAAAGATATCAACCATGATACAGAAGAAAAGGAAGTTTCAAGTAGTAGTCACTCTAGAGTGTCCAATGCTGAAAACCAGGAAGAATCAAGGAGATCATTGTATTCAAATGCAGAAAAGTTTTTGTTGATCTTAAGAGCTTTTTTATGGTGGTGGAGCACAAGCAAGATTGCAGGGGTTTGAGGAGAGACATTGAGGGTGAAGAAATAAATAAAATCGATATTCTGCCTAATACTATAGACTTATTACACCCAAGTGAAAGAGAAAATACTCTTGGCTCTCTGCATATATCATCATATTTGTAAAGTTTCATCTTATAATAAAGCACTGGTTTAGTTTTTTGTTTGTTGTTTCTCACCCTTTAGCCGTGTGATGTGAGTTCTTGATTCTCCTGGACGCTTTGCTTACATTTGCCCCAGTGGTTTGCATATAGGAGTAAAGAGGTGAGAGAAGGGTTTGATGGGACAAAAACCTGGTATATAATGATGCCTTTATACAATCATTAATTGATTGTGCTCTTAACACAGTTTTCTTCTTTCAAAGAGCATGTTTAAACTTATGGAGTATTAAAAACCCAAAGAACAAAGCATCCTGCCTCAGGCTGGAGCCAAGCGAAGGCAATTAAGCCACCTGTTATTACACCATCCAGCATATGGCACAAAGCAAGGGAGCAGAGCTGGGAAGAAATGAGCCATTTCCAAATCAGAGGCAAACCCAGTTCTGAATTTAAGTGAAATATTTTTTTTCCATTACGAAGCCTTTAATCAAGACAACTTTGCATATATAAAATGACTTTATTTTTATACATGTAAGATCTCTAAGCTATTTTCCTTGATTTCTTTTGACAGAAAATAAAATCATGATTTCACAGGTAAAACTCTACTTAATCAAAAAAATGATTTATAATTAAATGAAAAAAGCACATTTAATAATTATCACTTTTCTAGACCTAAAGTTCTATGCAATATAAAGTCTTAATAACAAAGGCAGAAAAAATAACAAAACCAAAATAAATGTTTGAGAATATGACATGATAGAATAGTGATTTTTTTCTATTTGGTAGGAATTATGATTTAGCAATTCACTGAGCTCAAAAGTTTGTTTAATTAAGATTAGAAGTTGTAACTTAAAACCAGGGTTTACTTATATGACACATTTGGGAATAATAGGAGTAGTGCACTCACAAAAATTAGAATCTTAACTGAGGCATCAATAATTATTTTTATAATTTGTGTTTATTAAAAGTAAGATTTACCTCCTTGTAAAACTGCATATTTTAAACCAGTCTCATTATAAGTAAATAATATCATAAAATAACCAGATGTATTCCTTAAATTAAAATAGGTGCTTTACAAAACTTAAACAGAAAATCTTTTGCTTACTTCTAAGTGTTTAAGTGAACAATATTGACACTTAGACAAATGTGTATAATATATAAGAAAAATTAATTCTGAAAACTTATGACAGAACTGGTATGGGAATTTAGGCCCTTTGGATTCCAGAAACTAAGCTTTTCATTTTTATATGATAATTCCTCTTAATATGAAAGGAGAGCACAATGTTAGGCCGTGGAGATCGTCCAGGAGAAGGGGTGTGAGTTAGTAACAGAAAGTGATGTGCAGCTTAGTTGTGTACTGCAAGCCTCCAGCTATTGTCTACTGATGTTCTCATCCGGGTTAGAGCTGCCCTGCTGGTGGGTTGACTTTAGTTTTTTCAGTGCTTGATTGTTTTTCATCCACTTAGCAGAGACCTTTAAAGTTACATGTGATGAAAAGATGGAGGTGATGAACATCAGCCTTTTCCCGTTGTTCGTTCTTTTGCATTATACTAGAGCAAACTCCCTTATCTTTTCATTTTCTTTTTTTCCCCCAACTGACTATACTCACTTTATTTGGGATTATTCAAATGTGCCTTTATTTTTTTAAACTTTTTTTATTGATATTCTAATACAGTTGTCTCCATTTTCCCACCACCATTTTCCCCTGCCCTACCCATGCCCACCTCCCACCCTCAATCCCGCCCACCCTTGGCTCCATCCATGGGTTCCCCATTCATGTTCATTAAAAGAGAAAAGAGACCTTTTATTTCCCCAAAAGCCTGGAGATTTTTTAGGAGTAGACATGGAGATGGCACTGCTGGTGATGTCCTTGAGTGGAGCCGATAAAAGTGGTGATGCTGCCCTATAGTTTCCTCCCTGATGGGGGTGATTTTATAGGTTAAGAAGAAGAAGCATGGCAGATATTCATGGACTTTAGAGAGCTTCCAGTTGGTAGGATGATAGGTTGCTGATTGAGATCTTTGGAATAGAGGGTAATAGAAAAACCCATGATAAAATTTGAGCAGGTGTACCTTGATTAAAATGATAAAGTAAATGTGACTGAAACAAGAGATGGGAAGAAAAATCCTGATTCTAGAAGGTCAGAGCTGGGATGGACCTCAGAAATCATCTGTCTGCATAAAAAATAGAAGCACCATGCTCTGCCCAAGGTTACCAGCATGTCAAACCACAGAATTAAGACTGTAATACAGATCTTCTGACTCTAAGTCCAGTGGTCTCTTCAGCAGAGCACTCTGAAGAAGTAGTCAATGCTGCTCCCTATGCCTTGGGTAGGCCTGTCTCTTTTCAACTCATTCTGATGAACACTTGCCCATGAAAACATTCACTTTATGCCACCTTCTCCATGAAGCCTTTCCTGACTCTCTAGGTGAAACCTGTTCCCTCCTCTGTGTCACCTCTGCAGCAACTGGAGTCTACAGGTGTCTATCACAGCACCCATATCTCTTTGTTGCTTATTTCCATTCACTTGTCTCTCTCTGCTAGACTGAGTCTTTGAGGGCAAGAGCTACATTTCATTCATCTTTGTATTTCCAGGACTTATCATTCTATCTACACATGGTAGGTACTCAATAAGTATTACATTAATGCTGTAATTCATTATTTAAATTAGAAATTTCCAATGAATGGATGTAAAAAATTCCTGGGGTGGAAGGATTAATTCAAACGTTATTTCATAGGAAAACACAGCAGTGGTTAAGGGCTGATTAACTTGAAGATGGAAAATAGTTTAATGACAATTCAATTTGTGGAGTTCTCAGGTGATTTGTTTCTAATAATTCTTCTAGAAACCTACTATGAATAAGCATGGTACCAGAAGCTACAGTGAAACAGAAATGAGTGTTATACAATCTTTGTCCTTACAAGATGGTGATGTAAGGAATGCAACCAGAGCAGCTTTAGAGAAGTGAGTGTCAATGGCAGAGCAACATAATGGACAAGACTGAGCAAGATAATATTTAGAAGAAAGTGTGTGAGTGAGTGGACAGAACATTGGGAGAAAGTCCAGTTGAGGTAATATTCTGAGTGAGGGCCACACTAACCTGATTTTGGAGAAAAAGCTGAGATGATACCTATCCATAAGTCAGTATATTTTGGATGGATTCAGGAAAGAAGTGTTTGGGCTAAACAAAGATTTTTAGTAGATTTTACAGAAGAAAGTTGGTTTGCTTAAGCGGTATTTTACATTGTTGAGAAAATTAGCAAGCATTCGATATTTGATCAAATAAATCTTGTGGCACTTGTAGATTGGTAATGCAGAACTAATTAGAATTTCTCTCAATGTTAAAGATATACTATATGCCAGGCAGTTAATAATGTATAATCTCATTTATTCTTCCCCATGTTCTCTTTATCGATTAAGATGTGTGCTAAATATTTTACATGATTTATCTAATTTAATCCTCACAATGACCATATGGGAGAAGTATTTGTTGATAGCATTCTACACATGAGAATTAAGGAGGGTTTTGAGACACTAAGAAAACTGACTGCCTTCCCACATCTCATAAACGTTGGGACCAAGATTCAAATCTGTGTCTTCTTCTAAAAAGGTAAACATAGGGTAAAAACCCTATGTTCTTACCAGTGAGCATAGGAGAGTACACAGAGGAGACTTATGTATAAGGAGCCTAAAGTATCATGACAAGTTTGTTGTAAACAGGTCCTCCAATAGAAGAGAAAACGAAATACTGACAAGAAACTAAGTAAGAGAAATACAGACCTGCCTGCATGTGTTTGTGTGTGTGGAGTTGCTGGTCGGTTTGATGATGGCCGTGGCTCTGTGCTGTAAGGGCTCCTTGGGAAGAGCTGATCTGATCTCAGAGGTGAAGATATCTAAGCTGGAAGTGCTGGAAGGCCTAGAGCCTGTGGTAACTGCATCCCCAACTAGCAGACAGAGTCTTCTTTGAGGGCATCAGGTTTTACCAATTCAACAAACCTTACTTATTGATTGATTCATTGATTCTCCTAATTTCTCATTCATATAGTCTCTGTCCATCCAAGTGCCAGGCACTGTGTTAATTGCCACTGCCATAGATGAAGCAGAGTGACATGGGCCCTGTCTTGCTGTGGGAGTGTCAAGAGGCCATGGAAACCAGATCCTGTAGTCTCAATGATCATCACGTTCCTCCTAAAGTCCAACAGCTGCTTTATAGTTTACTAAAACTGTGGCATTCAGAGTGTGTCCAGTATTTTCGCCAAAGCATCTTTGCCATAGACATTTTTACTACAAGCATTTTTGCCACTTAACTAATTGGCTATAAGGCAATTTTGCTGTAAATCAAAAAGATAAAATCACAACAAATAAAAGAGAAACATTAAGAAGGACAAAATGAAACATGAAAAAAATGAATAACAAAAATAAAGAGACTGTATTTAAAATGTGTGTAGATTCATGGCAAAACTGCTCAAATAACTGATTTTATTTTGTGTATTATACCTAAGCACTTTTCTTGTTTTATGGAAAATGTGGATTCAACCAAATCTGCACCCTCAAAGAGGGCCTTAGACCTCTCTCTCTTTTTTCTCCCAAGCTGGTGTGTTTCAAAATAAGAAACCAATTCTTGGGACAAATCATTGTCGTTTAGAAGAAATGCTGACTAAGACCACCACCACGTACCTTCTTGTCACTGTACAGGCCATCGGGAGAGTGGGCTAAGATTTATATACATGAACATGGGAGTAGCTGCAAGAACTCCTTCAATGGAATGAAACCGAGCTGACACCTAGCTTCAATACATGAAATCTACCACATTTGGTTCACTGATTCCTAAATGGAAAAATGAAACCAACCCAACAAAAAAACACCCCAAACTCTCAGCCAGTTATTGTATCTTTTTTAATGGTGACACTGCCTTATAGCCAATTAATTATGCCATGAAAATGTTTTCAGCAAAGATGTCTGTGGCAAAGATGCTACAGCCTAAGTACCCACAACAGATTCAGAGACAAGTGGAATTTACTATATCAAAATTACTTATAATAAAGGACAAAAGTAGTACATTATTTATCGTGTACTCTGCTACTAAGAAATAAAATCTGTATACAGAAGATCCTCAAAGAAGGTTGTTTCATCCAACATCGTTTTGTTTTGACATTAATGAGATGGTATTGACTCTTGTTTATACCAGTTAGCCTATGGTAAAGTTGGTTTTGTTGTATATCATTTTGCTTCAAGTCACAGAATTCCTCAAAGATGTTAAGTGAGGACTTACTTATACAACAAATAGTAAATAGATGTATATAGATCTGGCATGTGGTAACAGTGGAGCTCTAGTACACCTCTCTGTTTTGAATACTGGATATCACATTTCTATGAGGCTTCAATATATTTGTATTCGGTGCACTTTGAGAATTGTATGTTTCTTATGAATGGGAGTTATATCTTAAAATCTTAATTTTCTCTATGTGTATTGAGCATATGCATCATGTATGCTCAATAAGTGTTCATTGAGTAGAATTGTATTTAGTTTTAAGAAGCTTTGATATTCCTATTTTAGCACTTCTTACAATATGTATGATATGGGAATGTTTAAATTCATTCATCTGAGATTTTAACATGCCGTTAGGTTTAATAAAATTACAAATGTGGCAAAGAACAAAAACAATTTAGAGAAATCATTACTTAAGATTTCAATAAAAGAGCACTAAAATATAGAATAATTTGCATGTGTTATTCATGAAAAACCTCTTTTCAAGAGATAAAAATACATCTCAAAATGAAATTGTGTTATCATTCAGGCAGGAGGCTACTATGGCACTGAAGAAAATGGAAGGACAGTGAAATTAACTAATGGCGTCAGAGGAGGAAACATGTAAAGTATTCAGAGTTAAGGAAATTAAAACTTTAAATACCAAGTTTGAATTTGAGTGGGTCACTCTCTTGTCTTCACTTCCGTGTGATGCCAGGAAGGCTACGCGCCCAGAACAGTGCAGGACAATGTGCGGCATTAATTTGATTTTTCTGGCCACCATAGAAACCTACCAGCTGTCACCACAGAACCATTAGGTTCAGAAAAAGCATGTATTTGAAGAAAAACAGATTTTTCAAAACTGGGAAATTCCATCCACTTAATTGGCCTTCCATGTCTACAGAGCTGCTGGCCCGTCCCTCTTCTAGTCACAAGGTGGAGAGGAGACTGTAAGTGATGGCTGGAGACCGAGCTGGAATAGCAGAAACCCTCCCCACACAGCTGGCAGGGCCCCAGCTCTCAGGAGCTGTGAGCATTCCTGGGGCGCTTACATAGCTGGAGAAATATTACTGGCCAGGAAGAGCAAAAAAGTTTGTTTGGTAAAACTCTTTTTTAGGAAGAGAACTTAGTGAATTGAAAAACATAAATTGATAAACTGATGGTGGGTAGAGTGAGAACACCAAGCAAGTCACTTAATGAATTATCTGTGGAACCTACAGAAAATGATGGAGGTATTCTTTTTTGTTTCATTGAGAATACACAAAGTTATGGTGAGGAAGGAATTACTGTTCATACTTCTTGGCTCTTTAACTTAATAAGCAACTACGCCTCTAAAAAAATGTGGGAAAATATTTAAAGAATATTGCATCAGTATAATCATTTGAAAAGTCACCTAATTTTTATGAATGACTTAAATGGAAGTATTTTTAGTTCTTTTTTCTATCTTATCCTTTCCTCCAAGCTCTTTGCCAAGGAAGGTTGCAGGATTTCTTGTCTTGTCCTCCAAGCTCTTTGCCAAGGAAGGTTGCAGGATTTCTTGTCTTGTCTTGTCTTGTCTTAGGGGTCCCTAGGCAGAACATAGACCATGTGCTCCTAGTGATGAGAGACCTCTTAAATGTCTTTCCTAAACCCCCACAATGGCTCTTGTGATACCATGACTTAAATTTCTCAGCTAAAGGTTGAAATATTGCTTCATATATGCTAATAATCTTTCACATGTTTTAATTTTACTAAATTATGTTGTAGTCACAGGGTGCTCTCTTTTAAGAGCAAGGTTACATCCAAACCCAGATGGCACTGTCCCTTTGTGTGAAGACATCCTGGATACCATTGAATTAGGCAAATCATGTTACCTTCTTGGGTTGAAAACTAGAAAACCCGTGAGGTAAATATAAGCCTGCAGTAGTTCATTGAGTTGACCAGGGAACTTTCAAATACTAATTTGGGTGTGTATCTATACTAGTTCTAGCACCTAAAAATCAGCATGTGTTATCATAGTGGCACATGTGAAGCAGAGATTTTTGTAGACCACAACTGTGCAACACGTGCCCCTAAATTTTATTTGTCTTTTAAGTACTACCTAACAGAATTTCTTTCACCCTGAGCCTTAGGATTTGATTATCAGAAGCTTGTTTTCTTCTCTTTGAAGTTTTTTTTTTTCTTCTGCATTTGCTGCACTTCAGTAATGTGAAGGTCTTCACTCTAGGGAAGCAGTGAAGCAAAGAAAGCTTTGGGGAGCCCTGCTGAGAGAATTAAAACACATCACATTAATTCAGCCTTCTCTTTCTGCCCTTCCTCCATTAATTCAACCAAGTTATA
>PVKM010003703.1:43755-56112 GCA_004027735.1 Carollia perspicillata | reverse complement strand
GCCATCACTGAATAGAGAGACTCAGATCTAGATTCAGATTCTGGCTCCAAGTATTACGAAGTGAACTTGAGCAAGCTGTAACCTCGTGCAACCTCAGAACCATTGAACCTCTGAGTCTCTCGATAATTCAATATTTTAACAAGTAAGAATAAAACCAACGACTCTGGAACAGGTAGGTATTTTAGGTTGATTGATTTTTAAGTCTGGATAGAGTGGAGTGAGGAGGAGATAAGACCAGAACCCCAATAATTACAGCACAAGGAGAAAAGATCGTTAAGAGCGCTGGAAGAGTGGAGTGCCATGGGGACGCACACCTACCGCCCGTGGCCTGGTAAGGTGGGCTTGTTGGGAGAACAGACACAGTGGAGTCTGAGGGTGAAATCAGACGAGTGAGGCACATTCACAAGCCTATGGCAATGGGAAAAAATGCCCAAAAGAAAGACTGGGACAAGAGCAGAGAGCCTTCAATTCCTAGCTAAAACGTTGGGATTCTAATAAAACAGAAATCTCCATAACAGAGCCAAGTGCCATAGCAAACCAGTATAGTACCATTTATATTTCAAAACACAAGATGCAAATTTTCGATTGTATACTTCTTCCTGGGGTGACAACTGAGTTATGCTGGTACAGAAGCATCTTATTCCTTCCTAATAAGACTAATTAGCCATGATAACAGTTACCATTTTGGAGCACTATTTATGTATTACATGTATGAACAAGGCGGTCTTGACAGCCTCATGAGTACATCAAAGTAGACACTACTATGATGAGAACTGAGATTTCAAGAGCTAATCTGCCCAAGGTCAGCCAGCAGCAGTGACAGAGAGAGGGCTGGCAAAAAGATGGGACCCGACCCCAGTCTAGGCCTGCAACCCACACACCTGCTACTACACTTTGCTATTAAAAGCTGGAGCAGTGAGGGGGACCTAGGCACAGAGGAGTAAGGGCTGCTGATTGCTTCTAACTCAAGATTTCACGCACATGAAAAGGTCCAAATGACACTTGAAGGCATTCAGAAATGACTTGTTTTGTGGTCCCTTACGTTCATTCTTATCTAAAATAATGAAAATCACCTGAAATGTGAACCAGTTTTTCACTGATGTGTTCCTGGCCACCCACGTTCCGCCTGATTTTAAACAATTCTTCTTCATTATGGGTCGCCTTTCACCCTCCCCTTTCCTTTCAGGAGATACATCTACAGGTGCAGATGCCACATTGATAAAGGAAATCAAGATGGATGGTGTTGTGTGTTCACCCTTAACAGGATTACGTGGCTCAGGATGGCTCTTTGCTTCAAGCTGGAAGGCTTCACAGGCGCTGTGCAGGGTCTGCTGGTCTGGACAGTGTCTCCTGATCACAAAGGATGCTCCAGCTACGAGACGGCCCTGAACTAACAGGTACAAGCCACCTCCTTCCAAGTGTGTGATAGGACTTAACTCAGTTCCAGAAGCAAGCGAGTGTAAGGATTGAAAGTTGGAGCATGAACATCTGAAGAGCAACTAACCTCTCTTCAAAACCGAAGCCAACAAGAACACTCGAACCACTTTCTTGGGAGACTCCCCGTGTCAATCTTGCAAATTAGTTTACTGTTCATGCTAGTTTTTAGACAACTTCTTTTAGGAGGAGCCATGCCAGTGAGTTATATTAGATGGAACCACATAAAACTGCTGCTATTTGACCATTGTTTTACCCACAAAAATGGTCATTCCACATGAGTCAACCTAATCGTAATCATCGTAATGTGTCGAATTCTCAAAGTGTTTTCTCCATTTATTTTTCAATTTAAACGGAGCTAATAGATTATAAGAATAAGATAAGACAATATATATAGCACATCCTATATTCTTAATAAATGTCTGTTGAATTCTCCGGTGTGTAATAGTGGTCTGAGTCTTGTTGGATCTTATGCACACTGGGTACAAAACTTCCTAGTGTCCGGGTGAATGCACCTTGCCACCTTAAAGTTTAATGTCACTAAACTTAAAATAATCAAAAAACCCACTTGATTTATATATTTACATTTTATTAGAATTCTTTAGAACTGTCAACAATTGGACAACATATCAGGAAAAACACACATGGAACACCGACATCCTTTAAACTTGCACCGCTTCCATATTTACACATAAAGTTACTGTATATATAAAAAATATTTTCAAGGACTCATGGGCTTGGGGATATTCAAAAGACATTATTGCTACATTTCAATATTTACAAAAAAAGCCACAAAATAATTTCAAACATTAAGCCACTGCAAAGAAACATCTGATGTAAAAAAAATTATAAAAATATAAACTTTCAAGAATACCCAAGACAAAACTCTCAGTGAAGTGCCCCTGAAGTACCTAGACATCTACAGTTAACAATCACTTTTCTTACTCTAATCCAAGTCAACAGAAATGCAAAGGAAATTTTCAAAGTATGGCAAACAGTGACAATCTCTTTTGTTGACCAAAAAAAAAAAAAAGCCCCAAAACCTGTTACCTTTGGAAAGGTGCGAGAGCATAGAACTCCAGTGCAAATGGTTACTTCCAGATAAATGGCCACAGTTCTCTAAATGTCATCTAAGGGACCTGGGAGGGGAAACCGTGAAAGCAGCATACCTGAATCTTGCAAGACAACACGCAGACCTTGCCATGTACACATGGCCCTCTTATAGTTTGGCAGTGATGAAAAAGAAGGTAAACTCTAAGAATAATATCCAGGCTACAACCTAAAGGGTACAATTTAAATACGTTTCAGTGGGAGAGTAGCATTAGTAAGGTCTAAGAACGAGTACAGTATGCTGAGTATAAATAACGGAGTGCCTTAAGTGCAGGTGGATTGCAAATAAATAAGGACTTAGGCACTGCGTGTCCTACATGCCTCTATGTAAGCTTTGGGTAAGCTTCTCAGGACAGCTAGGTGAAGGGATCAAGAGCAGCATGAAGAGGGAAAGCCAAGCTACTTTTTGGGGTACTGAAGGACCCTCTTGGGCTCAGGGCAAGAATGCCCCCCCGAAAGATTTTTCTATAGGCATACACGCACGTGCACACATACACACATATAGATACTAGCCCGGCGTCCAGGACATGCCTGCAAAGGAGGCGAAGTCTCAATTTTATTTCCTGCTCCAAACTAAGACAGTACTGTTTTCTCACTCCTGCCAGAGTCATGCAGTAGATCTTTCCAAATGGCATCAAATCTATTGAACACAATGTCATTGTGAAGCTAGTAGGCTTGTTCTGGAGAAATCTATGAGCAAGTTCACTGACTACAAGAGGAGACTTTTGTTAAAACTGTGTTTGACAATTATGTTCTCTCCCCCCTCCCCCCTCTCAGCACTATGTCCTTCAGACTCGCCTGGCTCTTCATCTGTTCCTACATACAGCAGACTCGATCCAGAGTTGTATCCAGAAACGACACCTAGTGGGTTTCCCCCCTCAGACACATTGACACGTACACTGAAGGATGAGTATATACAGATGCAGGCCGGGGAGGCCCTGTCCCCATGTCACTCCCCAACAGCAAACTCCGGTGAGAAAGCAGGTCAGTGGCACAAAGGCTCACGCTCAGCGGCAAGTCTTCATTCATGCTCGGGGAGCATTTTTCTCATGGTCTACGTCTCATTCCCAGCATGAAATAGAGTTCTTAAGCCCAGATATTCATAGACTCCTGACCTTTGTCCTAATAACATTCTATTTTCCACATCAAGGGCTTAGCTTTCAGCTTCTAATCTTGCTACACCATCACATCATTATGGATGGTTACGAGGGCCGAAGGTGACTACTGCCATTTATTCAAATAAACTATCCACCACACTTTTCAAAGAGAAATAGAGAAGGCTCGGAAAGGGCTCAAGGTGTCTAAAGTCTGTCCCACTCTCCCTTTCTCTGACTCAGAATTATGCCTCATTACCCGCGGCTACTCTGCTATTGAGAATATATGCAGTTTGAACCCTGGCAAGGGGGTGGGGCCTGATGACAAAAATCATCAGCCACTAAAGTGTGCTCATAAAGACAGGATTACAGGGGGGTGTCCATTATCCTGGAGTAGGATGCTAGTTGAAAAAAATAGTCATAGAAACCAGAAGAATGGGGATCGCTGTGTCGGGGAGACCCCAGACACGTGTTCTCTTCAGACGTCTTCGTGAACAAGCAGAGGCTGCGTGGAAGAGGCGCTGCTGCCCACGGAATTGATCCGCACGGAATGGTCCACCACCACGTTCTCCTGGTTGGGGCTCCAGTTTGCTAAGTTGGAATAAATCTGAGGAAAACAAGTCCACAGTCAATACTCTAGCCCCTCCACTGAGCACAGTAACAATGCAGCACATTCACAGCTTCAGAATTGCAAATAACTTGAGGAAGACTGTTACACAGAGACCTTCACAGCCCCAAACCAAATCATATGACAAAAGAAAGTGTAAATTTCACTTTACCCCTCATTTTCCCCAAGGCCCGATTACGTGGGAAGTGATGGCAAAAAAATAAAAAAGTGCTTTTCTGCTAGGATACTTCTAGAAACAGGTGCCACCTAATCTATTTAAAAGGTTTATAAATCTAAGCAGCTAACTACAACCCAATACCCCTTGTAATCTGCTAAGAAATCTGTGGCCCTTCCATGGGTCTTCCATTGAGAATCAAGCACTTGGGTGGAAAGTGCTGTTTCACTGGAAGTACGCTTTGACACCCAGAAGAGCAAGCTTTAACCCTGAAGTGCCAGGGGTATAATGCTTAGAAAAGAGCTTCAAGCACACAATCTAGAAAAAAAAGCAACTTAAAAAATCTTTGTCAAAGTAAGGATCTATCTTCCTTAAAAGAGGAAGAAAGAATGGATTTGGGTTTTGAATTCCTCCCTCCTCAAATCACTGGGAGGGATCTCACAACTTCAAACAGCTCTTCATTCTATGTGGCTTGTGGGCATGACAGCTCTCTGCCACTTTCTGGCTATGCTTGTTTGAGCAGAAGGCTTATTTCGCTGCAGTAACAGGCTGTCTTTTTATGCTTTTATTCTAGTTCACATCACCCCAACCCTCCGAAGGCTGAATCACCCTGGCATGTGACAGAGAGTCCGCGCCGACCTCATGACCGACATTTGGGGTAGGAGAGAAAATGTGGCAAATCCTTATGGAAACTTCCACTTCCCCACTTCTGAGAGTAAAGCCCTCCATTCTCTTCCCCCCTCATCTCACATCCTTCTTTGACTCAGGGTGCTTGGGGAGAAAGAACTTGTTTCCTGTGCTTTACTTTCCCACCCAAAGTCTAATATACAGCCTAAGCCAGGGAGAGAAGGGGTGGGGAAGGTAGTCCTCGCCCCTACAGCACGAGAAGGAGGACACACCTGGGACCAACAGAAGGGAGACCCTGCACGGGGCCAGAGTGCACTCACATGATTGCTGCTCTCCGAAATCTGCTTCTCAATCAGCTGGACGATCTGCTTGAATGTCGGCCTCTTTAGGGGGTCGGCATCCCAGCAAGTCTTCATTATGTCATACCTGCAAAATGAGGGCCATGTCCCATCACCCTTCAATGCCTGTCACCGGTCTTCAGGAGTACGCCAAGCAGTCACTCCAAAAATAATGCCAAGGCTAGGTGCCTGGACATAGTGAGTGGTACACTCTACGTATGAAATGCTGCTGAAACCCTTTGTGTATTTGGTGGACAAGAAAGGAGGAAAATAAGCTACAGAAATGACATTTGACCAGGGTCTCAAACAGGAACCAGGTGACATTTCAAACTGGCCTACTTGAAAACCCTCAACATCTGGGCTTCTGTCTTTAAAAAGAAAAATAAAAGGGGAAACATAGACTGAAGGAAAACATCTTGGCCCTTACATTTCAGCAGGTGCGTGCTCGGGGCTCAGCATTCGGAAACCTTCCTTGATCATCTTGTAGAACTTAGAATCGACCGGCATTCCAGGGTAGGGGCTGCTTCCTGAGGCACAAATGGTTTGCAAATCAGTGTTACTCATAAGAAAGCAGGACACTGATACAACCTTAAGAAGGTGCTCTGAGCCTATGAAGCTGTCTGTGGCAAGGATCGCTTTACCTAAAGAGAACAGCTCCCACAGAAAAATTCCATAGGACCAGACGTCACTTTCAAATGTGTACACACAGTTGAATATGCTTTCAGGTGCCATCCACTTCACAGGCAGCCGAGCCTGTAATGGAAGCACAGTGCAAATTCAGAACCTCCGAAAAACTGAGTAGAATACATTCCTATCACCATTGCTCCTGCTGAGAGTTGGGGGCGAGGACCTACCTGTCCTCTCACAGAAACCTTTTATCTATACAACTTCCGGTGAATCCCATCTACCTCTGAAATACGCGGCTCACAAGAATACCATCCTTATTTTCAAGATGGGGCACTGAGTCACTGCAGCACAGGCAGACGGACACGGGTCCTCTTTCTGACTCTGCCCTTGGCCTCGAGCACCACAGACTTGTCAGTTACCACTGACTGTGTTTTCCCTGTTTCCCTTCATGCTAGAAACTTGTCTTCCCACAATAAGAACTGCATTTCCCAGCCCCTCTGCAGCGAGGTATAGTCATGGGACCTAGCTTTGGCCAGTAAGTTACAAGTGTTGTAGGGAAGCTCCAGGAAAACCTCTTTAAAATACAGTTGGCATGTGCCTTTGCCCTCTCCCTTCTTGTCTCTTCCTTTACGCTGCCTTCTGGATGTGGTGTCTGGCCAGCAGTGGCCATCATGAGCCACGAAGATTAGGACTACACCCAGGGACGGTAAAACACAGAAAGAGGAAAGATTTGGTTCCCTGGTACCTCACGGCGCCTCTGTAACAGGCCTGGCCTGCTACTCCTATACTTCTTTTTCTTTTCTTTTGGATTTTCTGTTGTATACAACCAAAACTCTCCCTAAGTAACACATTGGGAAAGTCCTTAAATATCTGTAACGAAGCCTCCGTATCTTCTTCTGGAAAACAAAAACAGTACTCCCAATTTCATGCGTTGCTCTGTGGGTTAATGAGATAATGCGGGTCACCATGCTGCGCACATTCCCGCCAACCTGCTAATACCTGGGAAGCGGTGAAGCATGAGCCGGCACTCAGCACAGAGCAGGGGTGCGCGAAGACTGTGACTAGTCCAAGAAGGTGAGTGGCAGATTCAGGGCTTACATTCAACAGCTGAACTGCCCACCCTGAATCCTTTCTGCTAAAATCGAGCCAAACTTTCCGTGACTATTCCTCTTAAAGACGTTCTGGATTCCTGGATCTTAATATACCATAGAAAACTAAATCAATCCTTCTCTGAATCCATGTAGAATGGAAAACTAAGGCATATTTTTCTAGTCTTTAAAGTTATTTTAGTCCAAAGGAAAAAAAAAATCCTCCCGATATCCTCCCTGACCCTGAGATTTCGTGCTAAGGCTCCTGCAGGCGCTCTTAACCTGAGATCTTGAGTCCAGGTGCCTATGTTCTTGGAAGGCAAGAAATGATATTTCAGCACACACTAACTTCTCAGTGAAGTTTAGTATTTCCTTAAATTCTGAATGAAGGCAATAAATAAAGCACGGTAGCCAGAGCAGGACCTGTAACTTCGTCACTCATAGCAACCCCAGCTGTCCTCATCATCGTCCAGTGCCTGCACTGACCATCACTTTGAAATTAGAGTGGTTTGCAGACGCATAGCTGCCACATAGACTTGCGTGCACCAGAGCACGTGTACTGCCGCGTCGCAAATCTACTTTTGAATGTTTTGATAGCCGTGTTCCAGTTTAACTGGCTCCCTGGTTATACTACTTATTTTATTTTGGACATTTAAAACAGTGTTCTGACAGAAGAGCCACAGGATTAGCCACTCTAAAAAAAGAGACCACAGCACAAAATGACTAAGAACCCATGTAACGATGGAAGGACTTCCAGAGAAACTGACCCAACGAGGAGATCACCAATGACTGTGATGTCCATTTGGGGGTGGAACCAACTATGTGACTTTCCATACTGTTTTAACTTGCCCATACATGTTCCTTACTCCGTTCCCTGGTGAAAGTGACATCTAAGATCAGTTAGTACAACTGACTGGAGCTGGAGTCCACTAACCCATCCTTGGCAATTCCTGCTAAGGTCACTAACCAGTAACAGGCTATCGATGAACTGCAGCATAACCATTGTCGTGATCACTGATATTCCAAATAAGACAGCTGTAATGAATGGTCACCATAAAGAGTGCCATGTAAGTATTAGCCACACTGTGCCTGGCTCTATTCTAAGCACTTTGCATACATTAATTGACTCAGTTCTCATTACAGCTTTATGAGGAAGCTGACAGTATCATTCCCAAGAGGAAAAAAACCAATATTCAGAAGTGTTGGGTAATTCTTGCCAAATAGGACACAGCCACTACATGATGGAGCCAGATTTGAACTTGGTGAGACTGGGTCCAGAAGCTGCTACCGTCTTCCTTTTGTAGTTTTGTCACTCTTCAGAGGACTAAAAACCTATCTTATACTCTTCCTTCTAACAGCGCATCAGGACATAAAGAACATCATTTTATTAATGGTTCTAATAGTAAAATCTAGCCTCGAAGAGACGCATGCTTTGATCAGGAGGTAAACCTGGCAATGTTTCTATAAACCTGAGTCAAATACAGCCAACCCATAAAGATGCCATAGTGACAAAGAAGAAATTATTACCTATCATAAAGGAAACAAACAGCTATTTCCAGGAATAAATCTGGACTATAGAAATGGGCCTGGGCAAACCGAGGCAGAAGACTATGTATTCAGGACTACATGACTTCCCACGTTAACGGGAGGCTGTTCTGAAAATCATGGGCTCTACCTACCTCCACAACCTGTGTCATCACAGACAAACATCACTGAAATACACTGTAACTCTTCACATGTGAAGACAGTGCATTAAAATGCCAAGGGCTTGCGATACAATGAAAATTGGCAAGGAAATAAAGCACTTTAGAATAAAATCACTATGCTCTATAGACCAATTATAACTTATGAACTGATTTAATAAGCTCTTTATTGATTATAAGACCCAACATTCTCTACACCTAATTCCGAACATTATCTTAGATTTTAATCTTTTTCATAGGGCATGTCAATCTCAAAATAAAATTCTCCTGCGGTGACCTTCAGGTTCACATTTGTTTCAGTGGAGCAAAATCTAGTTCATTGCTATTCGGAGGCTATAATGAAAACTGAGGCTATTTCTGTTTCCTTCACATGCCCCATAATTACACAATTAGAATGAGGAATTCTATTATCAGAATGTTAGTTGTAGTAACGTTCAGCATAGCATGCAAATTTCGCTGAAGTACACTTCATTTGACTGCTAAAGTGCATGGTATGGCAAAGGTAGGATTTGCATTACAAAAATCATAAAAAACGATTCTAATGAAAACTTGAAACTAAAATCCTTCACTGGACTGTCGAGGTACTCACGTTTCCTTTGACCACATAATTAGAGTCATTCTTGATGTCTCTGGCTAGGCCAAAATCACAAATCTTTGTAATTCGGCCATGAGTAAGGAGGATGTTTCTGGCTGCTAAGTCTCTGTGAATACACTGCATCAGAAGAGAGGGGAGGGGAAAGCCATTTAAATTTATTTTAAACCTTTAAGGGGGGAAAACTATGTTGAATGCTACAGTGCTGCTTATGTTATACAAATCCAATACTTCTGCTTTACATTTCAATTATTTGGTGCACCAAAAAGAAGTATCTAAATTATGCCTTGAACGATGCTCAAAATTTGTGTTGCACATCGTTAGGACCTTAATTACTATAATCACTTTCCAAAACCAACTTGCATAGATGCTTTCCTTGGGACTGCTTTCATTCATAGAAAAATACGTTAAATAGTCACATCATATTTTTTACACCAAAAACTCATTTCGCATGCTTGTCTGTGAGTGTCCTTTTATAGAATTTCTAAAAGGTCTTTCTAACTTCAACTTGACACCTCCCAAGGACACAGGGAAGAGGCTCTTTATTTCAGCCATCCTATATCCTCTTTTAGTATGTAATTGTCCGGAAATGTCACCACGGACACATCCGAGTCGGATCTGTGACCTTATCCTGTTCTGTTCGTCCCACTTCCTCAGGAATCCCTCTCACCCTTCCAGAGACCATGTTCCTTGTTTTGGGCCCATCGTTCTCTTCTATCCTCATTCTTTCCCCAGAGGTTTATTATTCTCTCTGATCCCTCTTTCCCCAACACTTTATATACCACACGTGCAGTACTAGTAGCCTAATTTCAAGAAAACCCCAATATACGCCTCCCTAAGCGCTGCAGCTACATGAGGTGCCCTTTCCTTTCACTGATAAAATAATTACCTATTTTCTAACAGCTTCAGTATCCTAAAAGCCGAAAGGTTTAAATGAGTTCACTGCATATAAAAGTATTCATAGAAAGCTCATTTAGACAGGATTACACTTTAAAGCTTATACATGAGAACAGGAATTCCAACGAGACAGCAGTTGGAACATGAAGAGACTACATTTCCTCTGCTTTTGGTTGCCACACTTCAAGATGACACTCTGCATTCTAACCATGACTCCAAAATGCTTCCTTCTGGGAAGAAAGATTCTTCTGAAAACCACTCCCACTTACGTTCTTCGAGGCCAGGAAGGCCATGCCCTTTGCCACCTGGTAAGAAAAGCTCAACAAGTCTTCCAGGTCCAGGGCCAACTCGTCATCCTCCATGATGGCAGGAGTCACATCTCTTTCTATGTATGAGCCTGTGGAGAGGAGAAAGATTTTGTTATCAATTAACACCTTAAAGGTGAGGAAAACAAAAGACAGTAAGTGACATCAATAAGACCAAAGGCTGGTAGTGAAAGAACTGATGTGACCTTGCAGGCCAATGGCCTCCCCTCGTGTTGAAGACAGGTAGATACTGAATCACAAAGTAATATTCACAATCCTAGAGTAGGTTATAAAACCTTTACAGGAGAAGGATGGTGGATTAATACAACAACCTCCTATTTTTGATATGCAAAATATGCATCTGAAATAATCCCATGTGCAAAATACATATTTGACATACATGTATTTTCACAGATGCAATAAGATGCTTAGATACAATAACCCATGCTTTGACACTAAACACCTCCTGGTAACCCCCGGCTGGCACCGAGCACTATTGGCAATGCCACTGGACCCCACTATGAAGGAGAACTGGTCACTACCAGGAAAGGTGTTATATTCCATGGTGGTATGAGAAACCCTCTGTAAAAAAGTGGATTTTATCACTTGACAGGTACCCACCTATTCTCGCCGATCTCCTTTTGTCTGCCTTGGTTGGTACAACGTAAGAGACTCCGGGTTTCATGTCCATGTACTCATTAGTGCTATCACTACTGCGGGGGAGAAAACATGCATCAGACCACGATCGAATAAAACGGGAAATGGGGGAGCGCCCACGGGGCAGGCTCTATCTCCCCCTCCCTTTTTACATAATAGGCTGATTTTATTCGAAGAAAATATTGCCAAGTTTGAATGAAGAAAATCTTCTTTAGTCAGAGATGAATTTTTAACCTTCAACCTTTGGGTCCCATGCCCAAGAATGAGACGGGGTTTTTTGTGTTCAATCACACATGAGACTCAGGTTAGAAATGTTCCATCTCTGGATACTAGAGATTTAATGGGAAACAGAGCCCAAAAGCATTATCCCATATTACTTCAAACTCTCTAAATTAACCCCGAGAGACAAGATGAAAGCGACAAAGAACCAGAGTTTCTGAGATGTGTTATGGGGGAGAAGACAGAGATCATTAACATACAGCAACTGATGGAAGATGGTTTAAAAAAAACAAGTTTGGTTCAGATGAACACCAATAATTTGGATGATTTTCTGAACCATCTGGACCTCTTGAATCTGCAACATTTGGCTGGAGAGTCTTCAAGATTTCTAGTACTTCCTGCTTGTGATTAGCATAGAAACACCATGACAACTATCTCCTTCAGAGCGTGCGGATGGTTCCAATCCCATATGGGATCCCAAAGCACAAAGAACACCACACAGGACTGAACAATTTAGGCCATTATTTCAGAGAGTTAAAAAATACATATGAGACCAAGGCTTTAGAATTAAGGCAAAGTGGCTCATTTATTCATATGAAGAACATATGCTCCGGAGAAACTAACAAAAGGTGGTTGGTACTGTGTTTTACTACAGGATTAAAAACAATTAAAAAGCTTCACCTGGGCCCTGGCTGGTGTAGCTCGGTGAATTGAGCATGGGCCTGTGAAGCAAAAGGTTGCTGGTTCGATTCCCAGTCAGGGCACATGCCTGGGTTGCAGGCCAGGTCCCCAGGAGGGGACACATGAGAGGCAACCACACATTGATGTTTCTCTCCCACTCTTTCTCCTTCCCTTCCCCTCTCTCTAAAAATAAATAAATAAAA
>PVKM010003703.1:0-43655 GCA_004027735.1 Carollia perspicillata | reverse complement strand
AAAAGCTTCACCTGGGTTTAAAACTTTAGCCAGAGGTACAGAAAAGGTCTTTAAGAGGTTAACTGTCCATCAATAACATTTACTGAGGTTTCCTGAAGGGCCCGGAGTGAAAAGATTAGGAGACCAAGTCTTGCTATCTCAAAACGTAGGGAACGCGGTGAATAAAAAGAAGAGAAAAAAACCCTCCACGCAACTACAGAAATATAAAGCATACGGGATGGGGCACGAGAGGTATGATTTCTGTTGGGCTGAGTGAATCTAGGAAATCTGCTTTAGTGGTGGATCTTAACAACATTTGGAAAAAAGAGGCAAGGCATGGCAGAGAAGATTTCTATTCTAGCTGTAAAGCACACTAATTCTCCTTAAAGGAACTTGAAGCTCTTTACACATCATTTAAATTCAGAATGCTATCAGTGATGAAAGAGATGAAAATAAGGTGCAGAATTTCTTTAAATGTGCTACAGTAGTTGTGCCTTTTTATAGCATAATGAGTTTTTTTAAGGGTGAACTACATAGAAATAATTTAGAGGTAGATGGGGAGAAACCTACATGCAGAGTTTTATATTCGGAGCTTTCTGCCATTCTGTTAAAAGTTTTAAAGGAATCTGTTGTGACAACTTGACAAGCTTTTGCATTCTCCCCATACACAGCGTCTCGCTGTAAAGATGCACACGGCACCGAGCCCCACAGCAGAGTGGGATGACACTCCACTCTCCTGCAAGGGCAGATCCATGATGAGAGAAATGGGTATCCAGTTCATTCAGGCAGACAGAACAGAAGCTTGAGAAAAAACTAAGGATGCATTAAAAAAATCAGCAAAAATCTAAGTTTAACACTACCTGAATCTTTAAAAACACTATTTGAACTCTGTAAACTCTTCATCACATTTAAATGATTTAATAATTCGGATTTTGCACCGCAAAGTACCTCAGTTCATTTTTTGAAAGAATCGACCTTGATTGCAGATCCCTGTGACCCCAGAACTGCCTGTCAACAGCTGACTGTTGATGTAAATCAGTCTTACCAGGAAGGTTCCTTTGAATGCAGAAGGTTCTTATAAAGTGCTGCTTCTGCGTGATCTTCTTGCTTTGAGCAAATAAATGAATCACGTTTTCTCCTCAAAAAATTCAAAAGATCACCATAGCAACAATACTCTGTAATGACCAGGGTGGGCCCTACAAGCATATGTGAAAAGGTTAGAAAGAGTTGAGGTATACAGACAAATCCTGCCTCTCATAAAAATGCCCCGGGGTGATCCTGCAAGTAGCAGTCAGTTTCAAGGGATAAGCCTACTGGGTACCAACACAATCTCATCTATCAACACTGCTCATCAAAAAGCAGCTTTATCTGGATAAAACCAAACACGCAAGCCCCCTTTCACTACATTTCTGAGTGGGCAGGGGCCAGGTGGGACTGCTGGTTATACTATTATCAAATTCCCTAGATGAATTCTTTGACTCACTTCTGCTCACACAGAGTGGGGCTCACACTCTCTCGGTAATATCATGGAAACGAGGGCACATGCAACAAGGAAAACCAACCTTATGGCAAAGCCCGCTGAAACCCATTAGAAAATGGGAGAACCTGAAATGACAGGGCATCACCTGTGTTCTGAGCACTAAGTCAAACATTTTCTTGGTGTCGTATATGCCTGAAACTGCGGCTCTGAAGTTAACAGGCACCTAATTAACTTGGGCAGAAATCTCTCATGAACTATTCATGATGTGGTGAAGCGACATTTATGGGGACTGTTTTAAGAAATTATATAAAGTTGTCAACTTGACCGTGGAGCTCTCCAGATCTCATGGAACGGCTCCTTTCACACAGCTTTGTTCCTTTAGACCAAAACGAAATCCCTGATGGGAGGCTCAACGGATGCTTCAGGATTAGAAATTTATTTTTAACAAAAGTGAAGCATTTGCCTCATTTGGTGTATATATGAGAGCTGGGAGGCTTAAAGGCCGACTTTTAATTATGGCATGCAAATGACTATTAACCCTTTGGTGCCTAAATACAATCCAGCAAAATATAAAGCCTGCAAGATAAAAACAAAAGTTTTCTGGGCAGATAGGGTATTCTCACGATATTCAGGAGGTCAGTGGTGTGGACGAGATGTGCAGCACAGTAACTAAGGTATATCCTGGGCTGTCCCACCCAGTGACGGTAAAACTAAAATATTCATTCTTCAGAACAATAATTGGAGTGGGGCGGGGGGTGGGGTTCTAGCAAGAAGTAACAATGACCCGAGTAAAAATCTTGCAAGGAAGTTATTAGTCGAGCATTGTCAAAATCATCTCAAAATTTCCCCCCTTTAGATAATTTGTTGGTCGTGGCTTTACCTCCAATGGTGCAGGCTCCAAGAAGATTCACAATATTCATATGATTACCGAGGTAACTCAAGACTTTGAGTTCAGACATTAGGGCTTCTCGTTCTGTTAAATGGGCACTTGCTAAAATTAGAAAGATCTTAGGTCAGCAAAAATACTTTTTTTTAGCACACTTGATGTTGAGCACATGCAATAGCCTGCAGAAACTTACGTTTGAGCATCTTCACGGCAACAGTCATGGCGGCATCTGACTTAATTAAGCCATAAGCGGTGGCCTCCACAACCTTCCCAAAGGCGCCAGCCCCCAAGGTTTTCCCTGCAGAAAAAACAGAACAGAGTGGGTGGCGGTGGAGGGACCAAAGGACCATCTGTGCAATTTTAACATCAACACAGGAATTAAGGACAAATTCGTCTAGATACATTTCCCTATAATGAGCTTTATGCCAAATCTAACAAAGATGGTGACATTTCACAGAAAACAGTCACTGTGCCAGGTGGAATAAAGCAAAGAAAGCTATTGGGGTTCCCTGAAGTCATTGTTCTGTGTGCACAGGAAGGTTCCTCGGAAAGCCCCTCTTTCGTACTGACCAAAGCTCAGCCTGTTTCTGGGAAACTCCCATTTGTGATCGTAAGGAAGTTGCGTTGGGTCTATGTAAACATAATTGTTCCCATTTATCTCCTCGACAACCTTCCACTGTACTTCGTACATGGGTTTCTGGTGGGGGAGAAAGGGAAAGACATATTATCTTTTAATGGTCAATGTTTCAATCATGAGAGTGCCCAGAGCAGAGAACAAATTGGTTACCTGTAAGTATTTGTAGGTAAGAATCATCACAATAATGCACATCATACCAGCTGCAATCACAAAACCTATCAGCAAAGGTGTGAAGAGGGTGTGGGAGTGGATTTGTTCTGAAACGAAAGAGGAACATGGAGTCACAACCTATCAGCAGGATGGGGTCTTCACTACAACCACCTAACCCCAAACCACCCGCCTCCCGTCTCACAGCCCACGGCAGCATTCATAGCTGCGCGCACCGCAGCCGCGTGCCTCAGTTATGATCTTAGTCTTGTTCGGCAAAGGAATCTTTTAAACTAACTTTGACCCAGATCCTATGGAAGGGAGCGTGAGATGTCCACAGCACAAAAGCAATTTTATGCCATTTGTCAATGAAAAGCAACATCTGAATGAACTTAGCACTTCAACCAAATTCCTTCCTTCGACAACTTTTAAGAAATTCTCTTTGTGGACGATTTCTGTTCTCTCCTCTATGCTTTCCTATACTTTCCTCATTTTTTTCCATTGAGGATGAATCTCTTCCACAACTGCGAAAAACATTTTCAAAGTGTTCTTTTTATTGCCCCGTCTAAAAAAAATCTATGATGAAGAACAATGTACGACTCTTCCCCTCATTACTCAAAAACTGAGCATACCCCACTTCTGGCACTCGTCTTTGCCAACTCAGGGAAAACAAAAACTGCGCCCTGAGAATGGAGGTGCTCAGCGCTTTGTCTTGTAATGTCACGCCAATTCATCAATGTGTCCACAAGGATCATTTAACTTCTGTTAGGAGAGCTAGTCACTCGTGAATCAAATTTTAAAGATGTTAAAGAAAGAGCTCACTAACATGACTTCATAAAAAGCAGTGTCGACTCTCCGATATAGTGTCTGGCAATGTGTTGAAATAACTGACTTTAAATGGAATTTAAATTTTTGAATTTCCCTAATTCTGTTTCTGTTTGGATATGAGGTAAACATATCCCCCTATTTTCCTTCTCTACTCTTTTTTAATAAAAACAATTGGAAATACACAAGTCATTACATATATACATGCATGAATGGATACATACATATGTGGACACGTACGTATAAAATCTATATAGCACATGGCTAAAATCACTGCATACATTTATTAACAGACTAGTAGAGAATGGAAGTGAGTTTGATGACAGTACAGTGCAATGTAGATATTACCAGAAATGACATGGCCAATGATGGGATGGACTTAAAATCATGACTGATATGGAAGCAGAGCCTAAGCATCCCCTTAAATTGGATTAAAAAGAAATATACCTTTGCTGTTACCTTTAAATGCAAAGTTTAAAAAGGCAGAACTCTTGCCCACATCATTGTAAGCCCTACACTCGACCGTGCCATTGAGCTTGAATGCACTGTAATCGATGGAACTTTGAACCACCAGCTTTCCAAACGGCAACACAGAAGAGTTCTGTATCTGCACATCCACCGGCCCGACGGGAACAGAACATCTAGGGGGAAAGAAAACGACAGCCTGGGCTTACTTCAGGAAAATCCACCCCTCAAACACCCCGGATTCATACTTGGACATTTCCCTTCATAACTAAGGGCGTCTGATGACAAAGGATCACTTCTGTGGTGCGGGAAGCAGGAAAGCACCGTGGGAGAGAGGATGGAGGTGTGGCTTTGGAGTGAGGTGTGGGTTTGAATCCTGACTCAAACACCTATCCCGTTGACTTCTGACCAGCCATTTCAAAATCTCCAAGACCAGTTCCCACAGCTGTAAAATTGGGATAAGATGACCCGTCTTGGAGAGTGAAATGGTTAGGAATGACTTAAATATCCTTAGATAAAGTAATAATGAAAGGATGGATGAAGGGCTGAAAAGAAAAAGCATGGGGGAAGAAACACATTGTCTCAACAAGGATGACCACAGGCAATCCCTGAGACCCCAGCAGTGAGGACCCCACGACTGGAGGTTCCCTGGAGGCAGGTACAGGTCGTCCTGCCAGGGTGTGGTCCAGGTGGCAAAGACCATGTAGAGCCAGACCCTGATGACTCTATTTAAATTATCCCTCCCACCCCACCCCATGCGCCCAACAGTCTTCTATTCCTTACCTTGCTCTGTTTTCCACCTTAACCCTTAACACCTGTCTACATTGGTTGTGTATTTCATCTTTTGTCTCCATTAGAATATGAACTGACAAAGCTGGGACTCAGGTGTGTTTCCTTTACTAGACCTGTGTCTGGCATATAGTTGGCGCTCCATAAACATTTGTTGAATGGCTGACTGTAATTACTGGGTTGCTTCCACTGTGAGCAGACTTGCCAGGGGTCTTGAATCATCCCAATTATTCCCCAGAGAAAACATTCTACTAACACTCAGCTGAAAACAACAATCCTATGTAACCTCTTCCAACTTGTGGTGATAAAAAGGTCTATTCAATGAAAAATAAAATTTCTACTATTATCCTGACTATTCCATTGTGATGTTACACTGAGCTTCTAAAGCCTGAGCATAAAATACCATTTGACGGATAAAAACAGCAACGTTGACCCCGTTTTCATCTTCAGGTAATATGAAAGGACAATTTAAGGCTTAAGCGTGGATGCTCAGGGAGAGGAAGCACAATGCCAGATGCGCACTGCTCAGGGGCTGGGCACCTAATCAAGGAGGAAACCATCTTAAAATACAGAGCTCACAAACAGCAGATGCACGCTGTAACTGCGCGATCATTACTTTTTGGTAACTTGGCAATTAACTTCCGAGGTAATATTTTTTGTGATAACTACAGCCATGTTTCCCACACACATTACCTCCTGTGTACAGAATGGAAATCTAATTACTCTGCCCCGGAAAATTGCTTTATCTACCTGCAGGCTAGCAATTGCATGATAAATCCAAAAAGATAACCACCAAAATAGAGAAGTCATCCCAGTAATCATTTTGCAGCAGACAAAATTAATGTCTACCAAGAAAAATATAGCAATTATGCTGCCTCAAAAGCCACGTGGACAGAAAAAAAAAATAATCAAAACAAAGCTTTTGGGGAAAAAAGTCTGAAAACACAGTTGAAATCCAGCTGTATTGCAGTCCTTCCCTTCTGCATGTTAAGTGGTAACGGGAATCATCATCTCACCTCTGCTCAGATCCTGGGCAAAAATACCAGTCGATGGTGGGCTCCGGGAATCCTGCTGCCACGCACTGGAGCATGCCATTCACCAGCCCCTCCAGAGTCAAGATTTCTGGTTTTGCTGCAAGAACAGAAAAGTAGCCGCATGTCAGACTGCGGGGGAGTCTCACCGAGATTCACTCCACTCTTTTAGAGTCCTTAGAACCTTCTCCAGGCTGAAGAAGACCCAGAGGGAATATGTTATTCAAGGGGAGAATCCGAACCCCGAGTGGAAGGTATAGGGAAGGGTTGTGAGGGTCAGGCCAGGAAAGGCTGGCACAGCTGGAGCTGCCCGGCTGCAGCAAGGGCTGTCCACCCTGCAGACGTGGGGGTCTCCCAGAGCTCCCTGTTCCAAGGATGGCGGGAGCAGAAAGCACAGGGTCACCTGGCGGGGTTTCTGTTTTCAGTGAGCGGGAATCGGAAAGACTGCTTCTGATCAAGACCATTAGCACTCCAGATTATTTGAAAGGTGCACATTCTATTGAAAGGACTCCTAACATTAGGATTTCAGGTTAGTGTGGCAACTGAAATAGATGAATACAGGAAGAAAGAGCCCCTGTCAAGAATTCCCCCTCTCTCTTTTTTTTTTGGAAGGGGAGATGAAAGGTGGTACAGATAAATAGCTGAAATCACCCTATTCACAGAAAACCCAAAATATAAGAGCAAAATACAATATGGGCTTTTAACTCCAAATTTTTATTTCAAATGCAAAATACAGACAGAAAATTAGAGGAGGAAACCAGCCTAAGAGTTTTATTCATACATATTATCTAAACCTGAGTACAATCACCGAAAAAGTAAATTATATCAGCAGGAAGGCTCTAATTTGACATTTCTGTGTAACTACAATAATCAAAGAATATTCAATCAAGGGTGCCCTACGCACTGAAAATTCCTGAGATTATTTCAAAAGTGGAAGGAAATGAAGTTATGTTCAGTTGTCCTATTAGTAATATATTTGAAGGCTTTAAACCCTTTGAGAAGGAGTAAAATAAACTGTGAATGGGGATGTGTTCACCCAGGATCCTTGGTGCAACATCAAGGGCCCAGCCCGGGCCCAGGACGCGGAGGCCAAGTTTGTGGGGGACAGACCGCACACAGGCGCCGGCCCTCGCCGGCTCTGTGCCCTCCGTCAATCTCTTCACGTGTAAAATGAGATCAGTGACAGTACCCGTTTCATGGGGATGTTGAGAGAATTAAATCAGATGGAGCATGAGAGTGAGTCACAGAAATGAATGAAACGCTAAGAAAAATTCATAGACATGAAACAATTGTTACTGATTCAGTTAGACTTTCCTGTGCAGAGGGCCAACCCTCCTTGGTTAATTGAGTCTGCTACCAGTTAAGTTCACTATATTTACCACTCCAAACATTTTCTTCCATAACTAAAAATTGCTTCTTTAAGATAGTGTGGAAATATGTATGTGTTTTAATCTGATAAACTGGGAATTTGACATCAATTATATTGCAGCTACTAGGAAAACTGCATGTGGTGAGAAGGAAAGACTGACAAATTAGAAGCTGGGGAAGTTTATTTTCTCAAAGGAAGGTAACATTGATAAATGACATCTTGGTAGAACAACCTCTCAGCACCTCACCTCCTTACAGGCAAAACAGCTTGGCAGGGATCAGAGTGTCCACACGCATGGCACACCCACCTGTCTGCCACTCAACCTGGCTCCTCTGATGGGCTGGCCATTTGGCTGATATACACGGAAAGAGCAGCACTCCAAAGCAATCTCAAGGTAGGGCCATCCTTGAGAGTTTGGACCCAATGCCAGCTTTCACAAATAGAGCAAGAAAACGAGCCACCGTCTTGCGAAGGCATCCATCTGGCAAGCTTCATTTAATTATAATGGGCAACTGTGTGATTGAACTGGAAAGTAGGACATAACACACAAAAAAGTGGAACTTTAAGAGAGTGCTATTTGCTGGAGACTGCAGGCGCCATACGGTGGGCCGCTCTGGACTCAATTCAAGTGTCACCTCCTTTTCCCAGCTACCCTCCACTCTCCAAAGACAAGGTGGTTGATCCCCGCTTCCTACTCCCACAGCGCTTTAGAGCAACCGACACTCATGCAATATCCTGGTCCGCCTCCTCCACCAGACTGTCTGTCCTCAGGGCAGGAGCCACGTCTTACCGGTCGTACCTCTGACCCCTAGCAGAGCCTGACCTGCGTGCGTGGGACACAAGCAAAAGCTGTTGAATGATTACGTCTCCCCCACAGGAGCAAGTCCCTCCGGTTCCAAAGGAATTCCATTTGAGTCACAAGAAGGAACCTGGAAAAACAGCCCAATGGAGACACCCCTGTGCAGGGGCACCTTTTCCACTATTTTTGCAAAGGTGGGAAACCCATGCATACACCTGGATGTATGAATTCTTTTTAGTGCCGAGATTAATGTTGAAAGGGGAGGCTTATACTAAATAGACAGCAAAGAAAACTAGATAAGACTCAAATGGGAATGAGTTCATAAGACAGATTTCCTGATACCAACATGCCTTTTGTCACTCATTCTTCCTAACTTCACATGATGAGTTTTAGTGGAATTGACTCAATAGGGGAAAAAGGGCTGAAGGCATACCTTCAGATGTTAATAATGGCTATTGCTGGGTAACAGGGTTATGGATAGTTTCTATTTTATTCTTTTGTTTTTTAATAATTATTTTTTTAAAAGTTTTGTTTACAATGAACATGTAGCTAATAATGAACCTATAAAACATTTTTTAATTAAAAAAAAGTGGAACAGTTCAAAATTATATAATCAATCACATTTAGCTTTGATTATAAGAGCTCCAGGCCTTCCAGCAGGACACCTGGCGGCAGTTGCACACGGCTGGGGCTGGCAGGCTGTGAGGTCTGGCTGGCCTACTTGCTCCTGTGTGCCGGCTAATTAGGCAGGTTTTTCAGCGACTGCCCTAGTCACCACCTGAAGCTAGTGGAGCAGCTTTTGTTCTGTTGGGCCTTCGGTTGGTCAACTAGGCCCAGAAGGTCCTCTAACTTCAGTGTGCATTAAAAAGTCCTAAGAGGTCAAAATGCAGATTCCCAGGCTCCACCACAGAGATTTAGGAGGTTGAGGATCTGGCCTAGTGATGGGCTTTTAAAAAATACCTTCCAGCCCTGGCTGGGGTGGCTCAGTGGATTGAGTGCCAGCCTGTGAACCAGGTCACCGGTTCGAATCCCAGTCAGGGCACCTGCCTGGGTTGTGGGCCAGGTCCCTCATAGGGGGCACGTGAGAGGCAACCACACACTGGTGTTTTTCTCTCTCTCTCCCTCCCTTCCCCTCTCTCTAAAAATAAATAAATAAAATATTTTTTAAAATACCTTATAGGGACCCTTGATCAGATCAGAACTAGGGTCAGGCTAGAAAAGCTCTTAGGATGAGGAATTTAAGGAGGCACTCATCCTCCAGGTCATGCAAGTACAGGGTTGGTGCCATGAAAGAGTGCCTCTTTAACTTCTGCACCCTAAGTGCCTCTCTTCCTCACCCTAACTCCAGCACTGTCCCCAATGTTGGTGAGGAGAGACCTCATTCTGAACAGGCTAAGTGATACAACTGCAGTTTGGACCGTACATGACAAGTTGCACTATGAAAATCTGAATGCATGAAGAATAAGCCAGGTATAAGTCTGATTCTTGAACATGAAAATCTGGCCTCACCTGAATTTTGTAAGTGTCTCAAAGCACCGTGTGAGGCGTTAAATATACATTTTACTTTTAAAGATACATAACCCTCTGCCATCGCCAGGTTAAATCTAAGCTATGGTTTGTTAGACATTCTGCCATCAGCAGGACACCAAATGATGCTTTCCCTAATTCCTCCCAAGTCGGAGGTTTCGCTAAGCCTAAAAGGTGTATAAGTTACATGTTTCCTGCGGAGAAGAAAAGAGCTCCCTTTCTCTGGTGTCTCAAACAACACTGATCAGCTTTGGAGGCAGATTTCCCAGTGCTTATCATTTCTACTGAGAATTTATTGCTAATGGAATAAAAATCTTAACCACTGATTTACCCCACAGATATGTGACCTTGAAAAAGACTCCTTTTCACCACCATCAGGTCCATTCGAAAGGCAAGAACAGAATGAATGTTGAAGAACACAGCACTGACAACACGAGCTCGGGGGGAGTGGGGGCAGATACCCAGTAACTGGTGGGGAAGCATCTGTGTGAGTAGAGCTCGCTTGCCCTTAACCACCGGACCAACTCCTACTGCGCATGCACAGTGGCCCACACGCAATAATCAGCAAGGAACAGACTTAAGTCTCCAATGATAAAAGATTAAATAAAAAGGAATCATAAAAATGAATTTTTTATCAGGTATAACTGACATATCACATCATAGTGGTTTCAGGTATGCAACATAACAATTTGGTATTTGTATATAATGCAAAATACCCACCACACTAAGTCTAGTTAACATCCATCATCACACAGTTATAAAATTTTTTTTCTTGGGATGGGAACTTTTAAGATGCTTTCTTAGCAACTTTCAAATATGCAATTACAGTATTAACTTCAGTCACCCTGCTGTATGTTACATCCCGTAACTCATTTATTTTATAACTAGGAGTTTGCACTTTTAAACCCCCTTCATCCATTTTGCCCACCCTCACCCCCCTCCTCCTGGCGATCACCAGTCTATTCTCAGTATCTGAGTTCCACTTTATATATATATTTTTCCACATGTCTTGCTCTGCCTGACTTATTTCACTGATGATAATGCCCTCAAGGTCCATCCATGTGGTCACAAATGCCAAGATTCCATTCTCTTTTATGGTTGAATAATATTCCATTGTGTGTATAAGCCACCTTTTCTTTATCCATTCATCCATTGATGGACACTTTTGGTTGTTTCTGAAATGAATTTGTCTTTCTTATTGTAGGTCTGCTGTGTGTCTAATGACAATCCAGCAGTGCTTTGTAGTAATTTGTCACTGCCCAGGTGCATCTGAGTCACATCTACATTCCCACTGTAGTACCATTATATAGAGTGAAGAAACTTAAATCAGCCAAAATAGGAGTTCAGAAAAAACGCAGGTTAAAAAAGGAATACGATATATATTTTTTAAAAAACCCAGAATAGATATTTTGACAATATATTTTGTTTTATACATTCTTAAAGACAGGCAGAAACTGGCATATGGACACTTGAACAGAAGTTTGTTTAACAAACAAAACAGAAATCCAACTACAATATCTTGTGTATCTAGCTATCTCAATAGAGTGCGTACCACTTTAAAAGGTCGCTCTCCTAAGGAAGGGATGCTCTGAACGAGGGGTAAGCAACCTTTTAATGTAAAGGGTGGGCCATAGGGTCTCTCATGTAAGTAATCCTGCCATTGTAGCTCACATGCAGCCGCAGGCGTGTGAAAAATGCGCACATCTGTGTTCCAATGAGAGATTTTACTAACAGACACACTGAAATTCTAATTTTATTTTCAAGTCTCATAAAAATATTCTGATTATTTTACAGCCATTCAAACACAATTCTTAGCTTTTGGGCCACTCAAAAACAGGCTGCAGATGGACTCTGGCCTGCGGTTTGACAGCCCCAGTTCTAAACCGCCATCAGAAAGATCTCCCAATTCGGATTCAAGTTAAAACAAACAAAGAAAAATGATAGAACTGCTTGGAGAGGACTGTCCCCAGCCAGAATCACTGTGCAGGGCCACCACGGCCACATGTCCCAGACACGGGGCTGGGAGGGGGGGAGCAGGGTACACACATCACAAGGCAACTCTGTAAAACAGTGAATTCATGTCGCCACATAATTCAGAAGGGGGCAAGGGGCCATTGTCACAATGCCCATGGAAAGATTGTGTACCTATTCTTACATTTATTTAAATATCTACTAAATTATAGGTGACCCTGTAATACATTCCGTAAATAAAGGAGGCCGATTCGATGTAAAAACACACGTGGCTCAACTGGAAAAATTTTCCCCAGGGAGTAGAAGTTCCACTACTATAAAACGGACTACTCATGGCTTGTTTTAGAAAAGCAGGCCCCAAGTTCAGGGGCAATTTTAATATAAGAGGACATGGTTTCATGCCCAAACCTGTTTCTCCTGCTCCTCCACCAGAAACAGGAAGAAAGGCCCGATCACACCAACGAGGACCTAATGATTTAGCCAGGGACCTTGTTTTCTAACAAGTGTGGTGTTTAAATAGATCCTCCAAATCAGCAACACGCCCTACCAGACCAACTTTCTTAAGTTCACGAAGAAACCATGATACCAACACTCGGGGGGCAAAGGCAGGGGAGGGAGAAGGAGACTCTGTAGTTCAGAGCCAGCTTTCCTAATTTTTTTCAGAACGGAGGAGAATCAAACTCTACTTTAAAAGCTGGTTGCTGTGATACCCCCTTTCCTCCCCATTTAAATGTCCACAGCCATCCCTGCATCCACCGAGAGCCTCTTCCTACGGAGGAGATATTATTAAAGTGTTAAATCAGACACAACACTCACAACTCCCCAGCAATTTAAGAACAAAACCTCACATTCCAAGTTCAGGGAAAGAAAATAAAAACAGAATTCAGGTACTGTCAGCTATCGCCAATGAGCATGCAAAAATACACATTAATGTAAAGAGACGAGCAGCAAGGTTTACACGGATTAACTGCCTGCCACCCTAAGAAGACCTGAAAATCACTCCTTCATTTAGAGCGGTCCCGAGAGCCCGCACCCCGCACCTCCCATGATGACAAACGTTCAAGACACAGTGGCGTGAGACGTCATGATGGGCGACAACCTTACTGACTTCCAGACACTCAGGCAAGGCCACTCATTGGAGGTTAAAGGAGATAATTATAAATGTTAATCGTCAGATGGGTTTCCTTCTCAGACTTAGTCACATCAATTCGGTGTCCCACCTCACACTGCGCAATGTCTCAAAACTGCATCAGACACGGGTTGAAGAGATTATGAACTATCCACACAGTGAGATACCAAAATGATGCTGTGGAGGGGTATTTCATGATAGGGCACGATGCTCAAAACACATGCACTGTTCAGCACCAAACACAAGGTTGCAAAGAAATAGAACCTCGTTTTTGTACACAATAAAAGTTACTTTAACAGTTTGGGAAAATGTAGTAATAACAGATATTGTTAAAACTGGCTTGATTCTTATTTTGGCTTGTTCTCTGTGCTTCACGTAACATTTTATAATAAAAAATTTAATTTAAAAACACTATACAAATGTTTGCACGCACCAAGCTACATTCCAGTTACTGTGGTAGTCTTAGAGCAAATTCCTAAAGTCAAGAAAATAAATCAAAAAGGAGTTCTATGTTTAAGAAGTCCAGTATTTTAATACAGAAGCAGTTCTAACAGAACCCACCTAAGGCTGGGGGGCAGGGACACAAACAAAGCGAAGCCTCTCAAGCAAAACCCAACAGGTGAGGGGGTCAGCAGTAAGTCTTAACAAACCCATTAGCCTCTAACACAAGTATGGTTTGCAGGCCCCACTGTTGGGAAGGTCCTATCATCTTTAACAAATGGAAACAGACAGGCTAAGAGGTTAAGCGGCAGGGAGACATTTCCACCTTCTAAAATGGCAAAGTTCTAGTAACTTCACTCTCATGTCATGTGAACCTGTGAAAGCACAGATCCACAGCCCCCACACTGAACAGTCCTTAAAGGCACGCCCACCGTGATCATTTTACCTTGGGAAAAGTGTCACCGGGCTACCCTCAAAAGACCCTGATGTTTCTCAATACCTAGACTGTGTCATGAGCTCTGCTTGCTCACAGGAACTGAAAATGATTCCCGACCACAAAATGAAAAGCGCTGAGTGTAAAGACCAGGTGTTGAGTGCAAAGGCCAAGATGGCGATGGGGCATCGTGTACAAAAAGGAGCATGTGCAAAAGGGCTGCGTGCAAAGAATAACTACGCATACCTGTAAGAACTGGATCACTCCACCCTCTGCCTATAAATACAGGAGGAAGAACCTTCCTTCTGTATCTATAGCCCAAGAAGCAGCGCCTTTAGAGCCATGCACTCACCGTCCTCCACTCCTTGATGAAAAACACGTTTCTGCCCTGCTTTCCTGAGCTCACTCTTGTTCTGTTGGTGCACGTGGCACTGGGCAGAAGGACCTTGGTCTGGGTCCCTGACCCAGAAGGGTCAGTAACACAAGGTCCCTGAGACCTCCCGCCAGGTGGGTGACCCAGATGGCTGGCTGGCAGGCAGTCCGAAGGCATCTATCTACATGGCTGGCCTGACAGGTCAGCCCTCACCTTTGCCAGATGGCGGGCTAGGCATGTGCTTTATTTGCAGTGTGTTACACTTCCAGTGGCTTCTCCCTAGAAGGAGGAGAGTTTAGCCGCTCACAACTGAAATTAATTATAACTAAAAATACATACACGGCAGCCCAGATTTTGCAAATGTGGTTAAAGGGAAACTTTCTCATCCAGAGGCCTCATTGGGTGATTTATTACTTTGATTTGGGTATACTGTATGATCTATAAATAGTTGCCCACTCCAGACAGGATGTTAATTATATAATGTAATGATTTAGAAATAAATTATTTAACATTTCCTTAAATTGTTTCAACCTCTTGTTAACGCTCTGTCACAACCAGAGTGAAATTGATGCCTTCTGAGAGTTAATTTGGTACAGTTCAGCAGTCACTTGGCTATCTGGTCTACTTTAACAGTTCATGGTTCTATGCAAGCCAACAATGAAAGGAGAGCCCTTTTAGTTCTCTACACCGTGCTTGTCCTGCTGCCTGCCTGCCTGCCTGCCTGCCCAGCACCACCTGAGTGCCGCAGCCCTCTCACTCGACTGTAGGTTTGTCAGTAAAGGGCAGATGTTTAAGACTGTGAGGCTGATGTGGCCCTGGTGAAAATGAGTTTGACACCCCTGACCTAGCTATGTCATCTGCTAAAAATTTTAAATTCATAATACATATCTGGAAATGCTACCAGATCAAAACCACAATGAGAGATCACCTCAGACCTGTTAAAATGTCTATTATCTAGAAGACAAGAGATAATGAATTCTGGCAAGGATGTGGGGAAAAGGGAATGCTCGCACACTAATGGTGGGAATGTTCATTGGTACAACCACTATGTAAAACAGTGGGGGAGCTCCTCAAGAAATGAAAAATAGCACTACCACAGGGTCCCACAATCCCACATGTGGGCACCTGTCCCAGGGAAACAAAACTGTTACCTTGAAGAAATACTGTATCTCCACCTCTGTTCAATGCAGCATTATTCACAATAGTCAAGGTATGAGGACAAACTGTGTCCCTCGTGGGATAAATGGATCCAGAAAATGCGGTCCATATACACAATAGAATATTGCTCAGCCTTAAACGACCAGAAAATCCTGTCTTTTGTGATGATGAGAATGAAACTGGAGGGCATTACGCTAAGTGAAGGAAACCAGATGGAGAAAGACACACACGGCATGGTGTCACTTACATGTGGAATCTTTTTAAAATAGTGTTGAACTCATAGACACAGAGTAGAAAAGTGGTCACCAGGGGATGGGGCGGAGGAGGGGGCCAGGGAGAGGTTGGCGGAAGGATATAAACTCCCAGTTCTAGAAGGTGTAAGGGAGTATGATGCATAGCACGGTGCCTATAGCTGACAACACGGCAGTGCACAACAGAAGTGTGTGGAGACAGTAGGACTTAAATGTATTCACCAAAACAAAACACAGCACAACAAAATGAAACGAAGTGGATAAATATGTAAGCTGACGGATGTGTTAATTAACTTGATGGGGGGAAATCCTTTTGCAATGCAGTATACATAGATCAAATCAGTATGCTGTACACTCTAAATATCTCCCAGTTTTATTTATCAATTATACTTCAATAAAGCAGAAAAAAAGGTTACTGGATCTTCTTAAATTATTCCAGAGGTTTGAAAAACAATCAACTTATCATATCAATCATAATTTCTTTCTACAATTATGTAAATTACTTCAGGATTCACATGGGATATTTGAAATTAGAAGCCAAATTAAACGTATAAAATATTTATATTACTGATTAACATTTCGGTCCGCCAAAAAGTCTAAGATTTATTCATGAAATTTTGAATGGAGAGGGAAAAGAGCCAAGTCGATGAATTAGGGTTAAAATCCTGTTTGGCCTTTTTGTTGCACCTGGATTTAGGAAAAACCTTATTGTGTGACATTTATTTCAACCACAGAGACCACAGGTCCCTAAACAAGTATTACAAGCCACCCAAAGAATCTCTGGTGATGCCACTTGGGGATAGTTCCCGAAGTTCTCAGAACTCTATTTTTCTCCCAGTTTTGATCGTCAAGAAAAACAAAAGGCCATGTCCCCGAAGTAAAAACTTTTTTAGAACTACGAAACCTATTGCTGCCTACATCTCTGGTGGCACTGACAGAGTGATTACAGCAATGCAAGTTCCATTATTCAAGGGATCATGGATTGCTTTGTTTTTTAATGAAAACTCCCAGTAGTTTCCACTGGAAGTTCTGCTGAGAATGGTAAATACGTCATGATATGCCTTTACTCTTACAAACCACTTTCAGTGCCCCCGGGCCAACTCAGACCCACACAAACTGTGGCCTGGTTAGAGAGGTGAAAGACAGCCTTACATGTTACGTATTTGTCCCTTAACATGAACTGACAGGACATGATTTTTTTGAAGTCCTATATGAGTGTTAAAAACACTCACTGTCTCTCTCAATATACTCAAATCTACATGTGAAATTTCCAAAACAAATGGATTTTTCAACCATCAAGCATTTAACCATTCAAAATCAAAGATTTTCATGAGCACTTCTCAAAGCTGAATCCATTAAGCAATTACACATCCACATCACTGATAAAAGGAGCTTGAATCTCTGCACTAATATTCTGATTATACACTTATTATTCTGATTTTTATTAATTCTAATTTTTATAAAGTATAATTTCTTTCATCCTTGGAGCTAAACTTATTTACAGAGTACACCATACAGTAGCATCAACATATGCTAAAACGTTGTGTCAAAATGGGCACCACTGCTGCAATTTTAAATTTTAGAACTATTTTTAGCTTTTGATTTTAAATTTTAATTTCAAAAAAATCTTGCCCCATAATAGTATTAGGTTACTTTTTCATATTTTCAGTTAAAAAAAAAAATCAACAAAAAAATTAGCTACCTAGCCCTGACTGGTGTGGCTCATCAGGTTAGGCATCGTACCACAAGCCAGAAAGTCACTGGTTCAATCCCTGGTCAAGGCACATGCCTGGGTTGCAGTCCAGGTCCCTGGCTGAGGGCATGGGAGAAGCAAGCAATCGATGTTTCTCTCACACATCTATGTTTCTCTGCCTCTCTTTCTCCCTCCCTTCCCCGCTCTCTAAAAATAAATAAATAAAATCTTTAAAAAAGAAATTAGCTAACTATATCTGTGAAATAAAATTGGGACATATTTCACAAGAGGCTAATGTTTTACGTTTCACATGAAAACTCTACCTTTATCAAAGCATTTGGAGCTCAAGAAATCTGCTGTGTTAGGAAGGTGACTTAACTGCCTTTAGTCAGTTTAGTGTTTATAACAAACTGACATCAATAAAAAGATTTCCTGAAGAGCTTCACCTAGGACAGCAGAGTCCACGCTGCTCTCACCTGTTACCCTAGTGCGTGAAATCAGCAGCTCAGTAAATGCTGGGCGGGTGTCTGCGACCCAGGCCCCAGAATACAGAAGAGGCCTGCGCACTAACAGGAATTCCAAGAAAGGATCACTTGGGAAGGTCAATGCCATTTCCTATCTAGTTTCAAACAGGCAGGAGTTAACGAGCAGAAGTGATTAATACTGATCCTGTTAGATGGCAAATTAGCCCAGTAAAATCAGCCTGCTAAGTAACATGGTAGCAATTTTGTCACTCAGAGAAAAGTAAGGGTGATTTTTTGCAGATGTCTCTCTAAGATCAATGACTCACAACCCACTGGCAGACCACACACTGGCAAATGGAAGCATGAAAGGGAAAAAGAGGCACATGTTAAGGCCTTCTTGGCCTTGAAGCCAGGGAGAGATGGCACTTGAAACCAGATAAAGATGGCACTTAATTTTATTAAATTCCCAACTAGTGAGCTTCTCACAGTGAGGTCTGGGGAGAGGGCCCCATCCAAGACCCATTGTTACTATCCACAGGAGACACAGACAGACCGAGAACAAGCATTCTGAAGGGGCGATTTGACAGAGTAATTTTTGTATCTACTGAATTAATTTAAAAAAGACTTATATTTGCTATTATCTCTGTTCTTTTTCACTTTACTTTTCTAGTAACTAGTTCTTACTCTATTTCATAAGTATTGATCCTGAATGAATTGGAAAATTTTTTTTTAAATGTCCTCTCCCATGGAGAGTTTGAGAAGCACTGCACTAAAAGCCCACAAAATAAAGTTTCTGTGGATGGTGTGCATATCATGATTGCGAGGGTACTGATTAACCTGAAATCGTTCTTCGAGTACTTGAATGGTAAGATTTTTCAGAAGCGGGTAATTGTGCCCATGTGTACACTACACTAAGCTCCTCTGATTAACATCTGAATTAATCTAGAGATATCTAAATTGTGGGTTAATGAGATACCACGTAATCAAAAACTGTTCCAAGGAACTGAGGTATTAATGAACAGAATTCCCTAGGAAAAGGAAAATTCTGTGGTCAAACAAGTGTGGGATAGATATTTGCTCCGTCTCACAGCCCCCTCCTGAGAAGCTGTAAGACATCTTGGCATGTGCAGGATCTGAGAAGGCTTATGATTAAAAAAGGCGTCTAAGTACAGATGTGACATTCTTTATCTAAATACGTATCTTGTTCAGAAAACACAATTTTGGAAATACGAGTATAGTCAAAAGCCTCCGTCAGCAATCAGAAACACCCCAAGGATTACTCACTAGTTGTTTGCTGTCTTCATTTGTACCCGGACCATGCCACCCAGCCCTCACACGGCGGAGCTCCAGCACCAATGAGATAATGATACAAAATGACTTCATACAGCTCCTTGAGGGCAAGAAATTGGCTCCCATCCTGCAGCCCAACACATACAAAGTGCTCAGCAGTTATTAAGTTATTCTCTAGGGAATGTTCCAGGTTGTCTGAGCAGCCCCCAAACCCAGGATGGCTCATTTTGTGGCCACTCCCTCGGAAACCCATGTCTTTGGAGGCCTCCCATCCTCTGGTCCCCTGGCTGGCATGGTGTGGCAGGTACCTGGAAATGTACAGGCCCCAGAGGAGAGCCAGGAGCAAGCCCTGCACTTGGAAAAAACCACTCAGCTGGTGATCACACTCCCGAGGCCTCAACCTCTGGGCAGAGATGGGGCAAGACTCAGGAGTTCAGGTTCCCGTGTGCACATCACGCTCCCACCCGAAACCACCTAACTCCCCTCTCCCAGAGTACCCACATGGTTCCTACTCAGTGGGGCCCCACTCCGCTGCATCAATACTTCGTCACGTTAGTGGGAGAACAATCTCAACACAAAAAATATCACAACCCCAAAACAGAAAGCACTGTAACAAGAAATCATGTCAGTCCAGCTCCTGTTCAACCTCTGGCTCCCCATTTCAACAATAAATGACAACAACAACATTTTATCTTTAACTTCTATGGCTCCTCTGTTTGCTTCAAAGGCAGCACCCACAAGTTCAGCAACGTCTGCAGGTCCCATGGTCAGTGAAATGTAGGGCAAGGAATTGGTCTTCGTACACATTCTCACAACCACCAAACCACAGGGTCTTTGTTAAGGTCAAAATTGTCATGAAACATTATTTACACAGTACACAATGAGCTGCGTTCTATAGCAGTTACAAACATGAGCCCTAACTTGAAATAATAAAAACAAAGAAAGATAAGGAGTCTTTGGTTTTACTCACTGTTCACGTAAACATTAAATGTCACGGAGGAATCGACATCAGAATTGGACACTAGAAACGTGTATGTGCCTCCTTCGGTCCCTTTTAATCTAGTTAAATGAAGTTCACTTATGTATCTACAAAGAAAAGACAATAAATCAATCAATCTTTCTACAAAGAAAAGACAATAAATCAACCCACAGTACTGAGGGCTGCCTGCCTTGAGTACATGTTTTTCACAGTTTCTATTTGGAAACACATGCCTGTCTAGGGAAAATACAGCTCCCTTAATTCAGTATTAACAAGGTCCACAGAAACAAATACAAATATGCATATATTTAATTTGGGACAGCGCCTGCTGTGTGAGAAGGCGGAGTGGCAAAAAGGCTTTCTCAGCATCAAGGAAACCTCACAGAGACTGCAGCCCCTCCCGCCTCCTGAGCTGTCCTCACGGCCACCTTCTCACCGGTGTCCTGAACCTGCCTGCCCTGCTTTGCGTTAACAACACTGGCCTGGAAAAACCCCAGACTGGCAGGCTGTCTCCATGCAGACACTGCAGGGCACCCGCGGCAAGGTCAGTGCTGTTGCCCTCACCTTTCTTCTTGCAACACCACAGTCTCCTGGCGTCCCTCCTACCCCAGCACTTCTTCTGAGTGTTCTTTGCACTATTATTTGCTATTCAAGCTTCTGTTTCACTGCAGGGCCGCCAGATATGGCTGTGTGGACTGAGAACGCATGGAGCTACTGACATGGGCTCCAGTGGGGATAGGGTGCCCTTGGCAGCCCTGGATCTGCACGAGCTACACAACTGACTGGACGCACGCAGAGGTGAGTTCAGACTCTTCCCACGCTGCAAATGCTCCCTGGGCAATCCGTCTCACACTGCACTATTTGCTGTTTGTTCCCTTTCAAACCTTTACCTCCCACCCAGACTTCTCTGGCCCAAGGCCTCTCCTAAAGAGCTATTTTATGCCACCATCTCCCCTGCCTGGGTGCAGCTAATAAGGACCCACACATGCACCTTCTCTCAGGACTAGCCCTCGGGCACTTAGATGCACTTGAAAGTTGACTGCTTCCCAAGTCTACAGCCAGTGAAAGACTGACCGTGGGGAGGGACACGAGCCCAGCTCCAGAGCACCCTGAGGTCAGACTGCACGTCAGCTTCACCTCAGCCACGGCCCTTCTTTCGTCCTTCCCCCCACACTCTCCAGCAGGTCCCTTGCTCCCTCAGTGAAGCCCTTGCCCGAGAACCCCACCTCGGGCTCTGCTTCTGGGGAACCTGACCTAGGATACTTCTGCCTGCGCATCTCCTCTTATGGTCAACCTCAAATTCAACAAACCCCAATCCCTTAGCCCCTCCTATCCTAGAATGGGATCGCCTCTCACCATCCCACCTGGCTGACGGACCCAAACTCCTCCCCCTCTCTCACAAGCCCTCAGTCCCCTAGTCTTGTTAAGGAGGTATAGCCTGGGCACCTCCCAAATCCATCCCCTTCCCGCCAACTCTCCCTTAGGCCTTGGCCCAGGACAGCATCATCTCTCACTGACCTTCTTACAACAGCCTGCAGCTCCCGACTGGATAAATATGCAAACTCTAAGCGAGGGAGCTAAGCGTGCCTCCTCACGGGGTTTGTGAGGACTAGACTTAATGAGTGACTACACGAAAGGTACTCGGAACAGCACGGGTAGAAAAACTGCATGCAGTTTACTTACGCAAAGCATTACGGCTGCGGCTCTTTTTGTTACAAATGTTTTGAGGATCAAATGAGGGGTCTGCTGTAAAAGAGCTCAGGTTCACTGCCTGGCCCACAGCTACTCCATGATTCTTAGTTTCTTACAGTTAAAAAAAATGATGAAAGGCACTCACTTCCCTCTTTCTCTGAAGCGAATTATTTAACGTGTCCCTAGTACATGTAAGTATCCTGGGAACTGAGGGAGAGAACTAGCCTCTATTTCACACATGAGAAAACCCGGGCACAGACTTTTTTGTGCACCCTAAACGTACAGCAAAATGAAACGCTGGGATGAAGACTTGAGGAAGTGGCCGCAAACTTCCTTCTCTGCCAGAGGTCCTCTAATTTATGGGTCACGGAAATAGGATCTGGTAAGCCAAGCAGATGAGGGGCAAAATCCCTTCCCCCAAAGCAAGGTCCTCTTCTCACCTGATATTACTCTCATTCTCAGACTTGGGATAATTTTCCCATTTATCAACGAAGGTTTTGTTCATATACATCCACTGCTGGCGTTCAGGTTTCGGGTATGCCTCGTATTCAACAGTCAGATCTATGTTTTCTCCATCATTTACAAATACTGTAGTATTTGCCATTGGGATGATATTAATGAAGCCTTTATCTAATCAGAAGAGAATAAAACAGAAAGAAACGTTATCCACAACTACCCAGCATAAAGCACAAATTCATCTTTGCATTTCAAAGATACTGACCGATTTCCAGCATGAATTGGCCCTCACAAGTCAGAGGGTTTAAACTAGCCATTTGACATTCCTGTTGCTCCCGTGTAGTCACTGTCCTCCATGAAAGGACGCACACTTGCAATGTTCCCTCACCTATCTCTCCCTCCAACAACTCTCTTACTTAAAGGACCTACGTCTCTCTTATCAATCTGCTGTAACTACCAGTCTTGACACTCATTAGGTTCAAAAGTATTTATAGGGCTAAATGGTCCATATCCAGACTCAGTGTAAGTGTTTATTTGATAAGAAAATAACATACATCAAGAAGGGACTAAGAGTCTCAGTGTTCAATAAAAGTGTTGTATTTGGAAAAAAACTAAACTAAGGGCCGTCTCATCACATCATATATTGCAGGTGAGTCAAGGACAGTATTTTAACAATCAGACCATGCTTTTAAAGAAACAACAGAACACTTTATCAAACGTCTGTGGAGTGGGGGTGGGATGGGCGGGTTTCTAATTTTTTTTTAGAAGTGTCGTAAGAAAAAAATCATAAAAAACAAATCGAAATACATAAACATTTATAAATGTCTCTATAGTAAAATTAATTAAGGTAATGGGAGAAAGAGGACATAAAACATAGAAGAAAAAACATTTAGTTAAACTAGTAATTAAAATAAGGGATAACTTTCACTTATTAAAAATAACAAAAACCTCAATAAATCTATTTCAAAAATAAAGTATACCCATCCTATTGATAAACAATAGCAAAACTAATTTGAAACAGACTTATTTTCCAAGTGCAGTAAAAGTGGCCGACTGCAGGGCACACTGCAGACCAGCACAACCCTTAGGGAGCATTTGGCAACACAGATTTCTAAAGATCATTCTTCAATTTCACCCCGTAATTGACATGTGAGCACTCTTCTTAGTGAGTTGGATAGCTACATTACAAAATAAGTGCTATTTACATTAGTTATAATAATTTAAAAAATGAGAAACTGGTTGAATAAAGTAGCCCTTAGGTATAATGATATATTAATAATATTAAAAGAACTTGATAAAGAACACAATAAAATAATTGCCAATATTTTTTTATGGCTACCATTTATGGAATACTTACTGTAATGTGCCAAGAACTGCCCTAAATACTTTGGCATACATTTTATTTAATAATTATAACAAACATTTAATCTTATAATACTGAAAAAGAAAGCTTATAACCCCTAAATTATAGATAAAAAAATCAATTCCTGGAGTGGAAGAGCTTAGATTTCAATCCGGGTCTGTGAAAAGCTAACTCTGACCTCTTCTTAGCACAGTATTTCTTAAGAGTCTCTCCTTTTATGTAGAAAGAGAGGAAATGAGTTATATGTATAAAAAATAACCCTGTTGCATATAAAAATACAAATATGCCAAATCTTAAAAATGGTTGTATCAGTCAGTGGAATTATAGAACTTTTCATTTTATTTGGTAATTTTTTTCAAATTTTAAAAATGAATTATGAAATGTAAAATTCTTATTATTTTTGGTGCTGTTTGGTTAAATATATTGAAGTCCAAAATGACATTGTCAAAATAGTATTTACTGCCCTTTAGTTTCCTGTATACTCAGAATAAAAAATGGAGTCCAACTGTCCTACATACTAACTGACAAAGGATTTTTCAGATAAGGATGGAAAATCATTTAAATGAAAACTGGCTATGGAAACCACCACCTTTTTCTAATTCCTGAATTGTAAATGATACCCCCTACCATTCTTTAAGCTAAATTAGGTTAATTTTGAAGAAATAAATGCTTCCTCTGAATGCTACACTGATTTTTCAGGTTTTAAAGGTTATAAATTCAAATCACACAACGCAAAACACTCAAATTATTACTGACAACAATAGTGCATGGAACTATTTCTTTCACAATCACCATGTAAAAAATGCTTGTCTTAAATTCCCCCAAGTTTTCTATAGTCTGGTTTGCTCAAAATAGTTTTGTGTACTATCACGGAATAGAGTGTCAAATTCATGAAGTATAAGAATCATTAGAATCAAATAATCCACCTGTGTTGGTATAACATAAAGTATGATTTTTTTCAAGTATTTCTGCATTAAGTAATTAAGAAGTTCTTTGATAATGCATTAATATTTAATTAGGTGCGAACACTGTGCCAAGTACTTCTATAAATCTATTCCCTTTTCTCCTGCACACAGCCTTGGGACTTAGCGGCTTTGCTTCTCAGCAAAGAAAATGCAGGCAGAGAAAAAGTAGGGTACATTCGAAAGCTAAGTGGCAGAGCCCCAACTCAAAATCAAGACAGGCCACCCCAAAGCCCTGCTCTCTCTACTACTCCACGTTGTAGCCAAACCCTACTCTATATTCCCAGCCACTAGAGAAATTACTTTTTCTCTGTCTCTTCCTGTTCTTGTCCCATCTCAACCTACTCCTGAAACAATACAAAACCAGATTCAGGTTTCTCAGCCACAAGTGTTTCCAGTTACACAGTTATATTCTTGGAAATTGATGAATGGATTTTAAAAATCTGATTACATACAACAATATGCTCCAAACATCCTTACTAATTGCTTTCTGGAGCTGAAGCTGATATATCAACATACTCCCTAATCAACTTAGCAAATTAGCACTTACTGGGTTTAATATTTTAAAAGCATAGCCTTCTATTTGAATTAATAAATGGTCCACAATCACGTTTGGGGACAGAGTAGCACTCTTTCTCTGCACTGACTCTATAATTGCAACCAAAGTGTCTTCTCCACGTTCAGTCTGGTGAGACCCCTTCGATCATGGCATGGACAGACATACCTAAATTATATGAGATTACTATGGGATAAATCACAGACCTCCGACATTGCTACATAAATTATTGAAGAAACGTGGGGGGAGAACAGAGAAATGAAAACAAATATGGCATCATTTTCTTATTGCTCATGATGAAGAATTTCTCCACCCTGCAGGCACTGCATCACAGTCAAGCATGAAGAATAGGGTTGCAGGAAAGAGACAAGAAAACAGATTAAGTTCAAACAATACTGAAAAGACAAAAAATGTGTAAATGAAGTCATTCTGAAATCATTATTTTCTGTAAATCAAAACCATCAAATACTTCACATTCTGCTCTCTTTAAGTAGATGCTTGGAAAATACAAATTTACTGAGCATGCTAGAGTAAGGCAGAAAAGGCTAGACCATACGATGGGGTTGTGGGGCACAGGTTACCATGTTCCAGTTCATGCTCTGTGGAACCAGTGGCCCATGTGCCCGTGCCCTCCTTCCTGAGGGGGTTCCTGCCACCGCCTGGAAGGATGGAGGGGCGGGTGAGGCGGGGCGGGGAGGGGAAGCTCTGCCGACCCTTCCCTGCTACAAATGAGCTAGAGCCATGAGTGGAAAACAGTAAGCCTAAAGGCTGAGGAGCCCCACCAAAAGATTCAGAGAAATTCTTCAGGCTCTAAGCATTTGCACCCCTCCAGAGAAATCCTATACCGGTTTCCAAACTCAAGTCATTGAGCAAAGGACTAGAATTTTTGAAAAAGCTCAACTTTGCTTTATTTGGTGCGGGTGGGGAGGGTGAGTAGCGCAGAGAATGAAAGGTTTGAAGAACTTCAGTTAAAGCTTTCCACTTCCCTCTATTAACAGGTAGAATTTGCTTTTTGTGGTCTAGTGGGAAGAAGCTACAATGGTAGCTTTCATTCATTCATTCATCCTTCATTCATTCGATGATAATAAAAATTTCTAAGAATCTGTTCAACATCCATTTGCATAAAAAGGAAACTAGTAATTTCTTCTTTCACTACTGCCAGTAATTTACACATTCCCATAGAGATATTTACCTATGACTTCCAACACTGTTGTGACATTTGCTGATCCGAAAGTATTATTGGCGTAACACATGAACACTCCAGAATCATTCACTTTCGCTGAGCTGATAGTCAACCTTTCCTGACGTACAAAATTGAAGTCACCCTGATGCCAGCTGTTACTCTTTATCTGTGCTTTGGTTTGCTGGTTTCAGAAGGAGAGAAAAAGAAATCAGAGATTACCATAAAATTTATATTCAGATCTTTCCTAGGCAAATTAAAAATAGCAGCAATTAACTTCTCCATATTAGTGTTCATTATACACTACTTAAGTAAGAGTAATAAAGTATCATGACAAGTCTGTCATTGGAACACTTCATATTACAGGATTATATTGAAAGATAGTCATTAATGATTGGGAAAACATGAAAATTCATTTCTTAATAATCATAGCATACATAATTCCAAATTCTCTGTAGTGTTATTTTTTTAACAGTGCCAAATTTTAAAAGTCACTATATAAAAGACACCGCAGAATGCTGATATTTTACAATGCATCAGCATACTTATATCGACATTTCCTGTTACATACTTTTTCTATTCTAACTCCCAGTAATTGAAAGAAACACATTGCGAATAATAACCATATTCTAGTTTACTAACATGTATACTATTTTTACAAATAAAAAGTGAATCATAATGTCTACAACTAACGTGAAAATTCAACCTACAGTTTTTACTAAGCAGAATTTTGGCAACTCTTAAAGGGAGTTGTAAGACACACACAAAACCAAGCCCCAACTCATTTACGCATGCGCTGAAGAGCAAAGGTTGTGCATTCACCCCTGTGATATCACCCTCCCACTCTAATTGTTTCAAGACATGGAGAGATTACTTGTACGGAAAATGTCATGGGGAAAAAAAACAATATAAACTACAGCTGTTCTCTGAAAAGATTAAAAGAAGTAGTCTATAGCTTTTTACCTTTTCAATATTTTCTGAAATGTGACACATTCCTATTACAATGGAAAAAAATGACTAAAAAAATAAATTAAACAGGAGCTGATACTGACATGGAACGAGACCGAGGGGGATGAGGGGGATTGGTTGGCGGGGCCTGGTGAACCCGTGAGCCCCGGTCCATGCTGACAGAGCTGCAAACCAGCACAGCCCTCTGCACGGTGCCTTGGCAGACAGTCCAGGGCCCTGGTCACTCCAGCAAATTCACTTCAAGGAAATAACTCAACAAACCTGAAGCTCTAGGAGCTTTACTACAGACTCAGAGATGTACTAAATGTACACCAGGTATCAAATTAATGAATGTGAAAACAAGAAAATATGTATGTTACTTAAAAAACATAAATTGAGTGTAACTTAAAATGGCAACCATGTGACAACACATGCACATGAGGACAAAAAAAAAAAAGAAAACACCAAAAAATATATGCGGGTAATATAGCACTTATAAGGGCTAGCCACATGGGACTACTGAGTACTTAATATGAAATAGTCTGAATTGAGCTGTTTCTAAAATATAGTATATGTCCTAAATATTGAAGACTTACAATGAAAAAACAATGCAAAATGTCCCATTAATAATTTTATGTTAATTACATGATAAAGTAATATTTCCAGTGTATTGGGTCAAATAAAATATATTATTAAAATCAATTTTACTTTATTTACTCTTTGTCATGTGCTTCCTAGAAAATTTAAAATTATACAGAAGGCTCACATTATATTTCCATTGCACTACTACATACAATGGTGGGGTTATATCTATTTCTCTTTCTGTTATCATAGCTTTGGAAGAATTTTTACATTGAAATAAGCACAAAGCAAAGCCGACTGCTGGAGTTGAATGTTTTGAAATAAAAAGAAGAGGAGCCTTTTTGTTGACTAACAGTGAGAGCCTGGGCAAGCCAGGGACACTGCCAGCCTTTTGTTTCTAGAGGACAATGAGGGGACAAAGGTCCTGGAAGGGCTCTGCAGTTAGGAGCACTATGTAGGTTTAAAAATTCTCCTTCTGAGACAGCCTTCTAATAATTAATTGGCAGACACCTGCCACTTCACTGCATACGATCAACTGTTAAGAAGATGCAATAGCAAGGTGAAGTGACACTTTCTCTATCTAGCCTTTCCCAGTCCATCATGTCACAGACTTCTCCTCTGCAAAGGCAGAGGGACAGGGGACAGATAACATACCACATTCTAGATTTCAGGAATCTTCCTTATTTTTCCTGTAAGCGCATGAGAGTATTCAATAGGGAGCTGAACAGGGACACTGAACATGTCAGTGCCAGAAGGGATAGCATGGTCATAGGGAGGCAGTATCAACACCTAAACCCAGAGACCATAATTGAGGGTACTGTCAGAGATCATCTTCAAAAGCAAGTAAAAATACGAGGGTTTATAAGCATTAGAAAAGCTAACCAAGGTTCACAAGTGTTGAATAAACTCCAGAGTCTCTTACATTTTAAAACTAAACAATTGCAAAACTCTAAAATGATGCATCCTAAATTTCATTGTGAGTTAAACTTACTTTAAATGGTCAGAATCAAAGAGCATGGATTTTTAAGATAATCTGATAGCTTTAACAGTGCTAAGTATTCCAAACTAAGCCAAAGGATATCAATGTAAGAGTCATAGATGAACCTTGGCATGGAGCCATGAGCCCCATCTGCAATTCACACATTACATATTGCTCGCACGTGATTTGGTTTTCCTTAACCCTTGGAGGTGCGCACTGGGATTTCCCCAAAGGGCTCCAAACACTGAAGGCTTATCTACCAGTGTCACTGGATTAATTGGGAATGGCATGCAGGGCTCCTGGGAAACACGGTTCAGACCAAAACTGCCTGGGGCAATTTAATTTCTCATCTCAAAAAGGCTAATTTTCCAGTTACAGTGAAGCTCAAATACACACACGCTCTAAACTGTTCTCTTATCTGAAATCAAAAATTATAGAAAGCCAATTAATATAGGATTGTGTTCGGTGAGGTTAGTCAAAAATCCATGCATGAGCTTTTGTTTTTATTAAATTATATGATATGGAAGCTAAAACTTATTCCCTGAGCCATTGGTTTGAAAGAATCAGTCTACAGGACAATCCATTCTTCTAGTCAATGGCAGCCTTCATTTAGCACGGTATCATCCATCACAGGTCTACATGAATACCATCATAATGCTTTGCATTATGCTAATCACCATGGTTACTTGTTTAGCAAAGAATTCTTTTAAAAGGCATGAAATTGCCATTGTTGAAATACAGGGCATGAGGAGGAAGAAAAGAAAGAAGAGGAGGAGGAGAAAAATATAGCATTTCCTTTTTTCCAGTGTAATGCACACGTGTGTACTAAGGAAAAATGACCATGACAGTGCATTAACTAGACGGCCAAGATTATTCGAAAAAAAATAACTGAAAACTCAGTTAATGAAAATTGTAAACAAAGTATTAGAGAAACTAGACATTTTAAAGGCCTTGCTATTCATGTGAATATTTCAAGAGGAAAAAACTTCAAATATAACTTGCTAAAGATTTATTTAATTTCAAGGTACGCCTAACACAGTAATCTGACATATAGTAGACATGCGATATGTATTTGTCAAATAAATGAGAACTTAAACACGTCCAAATGTTTCAGATTAACGATAACCATTTTATTAATAGCAGCTAAAACAAATAGAAACCCATTAGCAACTCGATCTCAGGTAGCCAGCCTCGAAGGAGGAAATCAGATCCATACAAAGAGAAGCCCATCTCCCAAATGCTAAGCCATCCTGCGGAAGGCAAGACCTCCCTGGTTAATATCTGAGAACAATTCTTCACTTTATTTACGCAAAGAAAAAAGCTGGCAACTCTTCCCAATATTTTAAATAATCTGGCCTGAACGGTAATTGCTTTAAAAACTGAGGTATTTATACAGCTAACCATTAGTGGTGGTTTTTTTTAATTTCCTATCTAAAGTCATTCAAAGAAACAGCATGAAGTAATTAATAACTTAATTCTGAAGTTCTCATTTAGATTTCCTAAATCTTTTTAGGAAATCTTTTAGATTTCCTAAAACAAATTTTACCAAATGGCATTTACATTACCAGTAATGAGCACACACACACATCCACATACGGCGCTGTGGAAGTAGGCATCTGGGCACACCCCCAGACAGCTCCACCTCAGAGACACACGCCAGCTGGGCCGTCCCCCAGGACAATTAATAGACTTTTTTTAAAAAAAATGTGCTGATCTCCCACAGAGACAGAATGATATATTGAGGAAAATGAAGGGCACAATTCACTCACCTGGCTGTTTTCCTTTATCCACAGTGAGTCCACAGAACTAGACACATCTTTTATCAAGCATGTCACTGTAAACTCTTCCCCTTCCCTAAGAAGGTAGCTTGCTTTGGACACGGACACAACTGGTACAGCTCTGATGGCTAGAATAAAAAGAAACGCAGCCCTCAAATAATCTCTCCTATCAAAAATCTGACATTTTCCCCTCAAATGCACACAGCTTATGCTGGCATATTTTAAGTAAAATACAAAGCACCGTACTGAAGGATCTGTATTACTCACACCCCTGAAGACATCAGCAATTAAATCATGCATCCTTCAAGTAAGGTCATTACTATTGAGTTAAGAAGTAGGGAATGTCTCCTCTGAGATTACGGTGCTGGACGATGTGATTTCGAAGCGGGCAGAAGCCCCAGCCAGCAGAGGGGAGCAGCTTTCCTCTTCATCTCACTCAGCCTTGGTGGTTCATAAGGACGTGACCTACAACTCACTACAGTCTTTTCCCCAAACGGGCACCATGTGTTGAAAAAATAATATCTTACTCGTTTCTGAAAGTCCCAGGTCTTAAATAATCGAATTTGCCTCACTCCTAGGGAGTGTACTTTTTAAAAAGCCTTAATAAAAACTATTTGATAGCTGAGTACCAGCTGGTGTTGAATGAGATGATCTCTGAGATACAAAATCTGTATGTCCTCCTACTACCAAAATCGTCCTAATGCCACAATGATAAGGTCCATAGGCAGTTGGCACTTTCCTCCTCGGATTCTGAGTTGTTTGAGGATGCATTAAGGTTAAATAGCTGAATCGAAAGTCGACTCATACATCAATAGTAAATCAAGTAGTGAATAATCTGTATGCTAATGTTTCCAAACAGTGTAACTAAACTTCCCCAGTGGATTTCTCTTGGAAGGAATACTTTCATGCAATTATGAAACTCTGACCGTCCCAGTACGGCCTTACTGCCAATCTACAGTAGACACACCCAGCTGAAGGCAGCCATGGACTGGTCCCATGGGGTTGGGACCAGGAAATAAAGAATTCACAAGCAGCTGACATTATTTTGAAGTTAGGGGAACTGAGGAGCCAGCTGCCTGATTGACTACGATGGACCACTCGGAAGAGAGAAGTCTTCTTTAGATCAACAGATGCTCTGACTCCCAGAAGAGGGTAGGTACTACAGGGCCCATACCTGCCCTCACTTTCAGGGTGAACTTCTTCGACAGCACCGACTTGCCCTTCTTGTCCGCAGAGCAGTGCAAGCAGAGGCGATGATACTCGCGCTTCACGTTTCTGATGGTGATGCCAGCCTTGGGATCCGCGACGAACGTCAAGTCCTTGGGAAGAGGCTTCCCCTCACACCCCATGAGGGAGTAATTGGTCACTTCTGGGTCAGTCAGAGGACAGCGGACCAGTGTGTCATTGCCTTCTTTCCCATACAAGGGAAGGTCCACAAGGAAGAGCTTTGCAGGATCTACAGCACATCAAAAATTAGTGGTTTGAATGGCTGCTCACAGGCACTGAAGACACTTTTAAAAGACCAAAAATATTACCTCTCACAATTCCCAGTGGTTCAAATGGCTGCTGACTTTTTTTTTTGCAGGCAAAAGTAGAGTTTACCCACATGTTAACAAATGCCAGGCCCTACGCTTGGACCATTGCATACTTTATATGTTTAATTCTCAAAACACCCCTAGGTGATGGGCCCTATCATCCCCACTTTATAGATGAAGAAACTGAAGGCCCAAAAAGGTGACTCTGCGTGGCCCAGACATGGCTGGGCAGAATTCAATCCCAGCCTGACCGATTCCAAAATGTGTACCCTCAAAACTGAGAATACCACATTGTAACCATCACTCTTTCCTGCAATAGCTAATACTTCTGGGAGCATGGGCCAAGAGCAGGCTGTCTGATGATACCTATTAGGGTCAGGGAAAGGTGTTCTGACCCCTCTGGGTGGGCCCCTCCCAGAGTTCCTGGTCTCCAGGGCCTTTCAGCTTCTGAACTGAATCTAGGAAACAGTCAGCAGACCACCCAGAACAAATGACACGGGAGCCTCACACTCTATTCCAATTTCTTGAAAGTGAAGTTAAATATAACTTCTGGAAATCAAGTAATTTCAAATGCACAAGGGGAGTTTATGAGTTCTGGGAATACTTTATCATCTAAACCAGAACCCTGGTGAGTAAAAGTGGGTACAATGAATAACTATGCCAGGACAACAAACATGGACCGGGGGAGACTCCAGCAGACTGGGACCCCACATGCGTGAAGGCAACCTCACTCTGCACGCACATGCCACCGCCCTTTCCTGCGTACAGAGAACACAGACAAGTGGCCGGGCTGACAGATTCCATTTGAGATTTGTTTTTTTGTTACCCTCTTCATCTGAAAATTAGGTGCTCCATAGAAATCAGTCTAATATAATTAAAATATAACTTTGGCCAATTTTGAAAGAGTTTTTCGAAATGTACCTCCCAGCCTTCCATTTATTCTGTGATTAAATTACTTCCTGCTGGGTGAACAACAGTCCGAGGCTGGAGTTGGCTATTTTCCCATCTACCCTTTCAGTTGCTTGAGTCTAAACACGCCAACAACACTCCAATTTCCTACATGGCTGTAACATAGATTACATAAGTATTCAAACATCTTAAATCAGTTATAATTAAGTATATTCTAAGTTATTGAGGATGACTTTCCCTACAAAGAAAATGCGTGAGTTCTGACACAGACATGACTAATCCAGCAACTTTCCCCATTTAGTCAGTTGTCTACCCATCCTATTAATAAGCAAAATGATACTTACTACTGCCTAGAAAATACAGAGTACCTCTGTCAAAGAACCGCGCACAGGCAACAATTCAACAACTGTGGAGCCACAGCCAGAGGCTAAGCTGGGCCTATGGAAACGTATTTCTTTTCAGCTACCCAACCAGGAAAGGACGACACATCAACTAAGGAAGGGCAGCGTCAATTTCATGGTAACCTTTACGGCAAACATGTGGGTCAACCTCATTAACCCTGAGAAAGCTAGGAAGTGCACGGCTCTGTCTCCCTAACAGCAATTAGGTGAAGCGGACAGACCAGGTGACCTTATCAAATGATGCAGTGAGGAACTGAGACTTGTGAGGTTGCTCGGGTCTACAATTTGGGATAAATTTATCCCTTAATCTTCCACAATACCATGGACGAGGCCTTCTGCCCAGGCCTGTGCCAGTGGTCGCCCCAGCCCAGGCAGGAGCCCAGGGCTGGAGGTGGGCTGTACTTCTCTTTATAACCTGGCCGTGTCTCCTGACTGGCAGTGCTTCAGTTTTCACACCAACAAAAACGTGCTCCTCTCCCCCCAGCCCCAGCAAACCTCCTGACAAATATATCGGAAGCACAAACAGGGGAATCACTGAATTAATCACAGGAAATGAGTTGCAGAAATCCAACTGTCATACTTTCCTTTTGTTTCTAAGAGGTCACCATTTTTTAAATGAATCAACTGACATCTATTAAGAACTTAGGAAGGACACAGGGTGCTTTGCTGACTGAGTTATTTTTCTGATTTTTTATCCCCTAAAAGTGGGTCAGTTCTTTTGAAGTGTTGGTCTGTTTAGGCCTTTAGAGACCTTTAGTTCCCTGAAGCATTTTTTACTAAGTAGAAATCTCTGAGATCTCAAGGCATTAAAATGCAGCCTTCCCAAAGGGCCTAATTTATTCTCAGAGTTTACCCAGAGCACCGGGACAAACGGTCTCACCATATTGTCATCTCATTAGGAAGAGTGTCACAGGCTTGCAGACCTTCAGCTGGAATCATACCCAAAGCTATGTATGGAAAGATGGAGAAACTGACAAAGAAAAACTTGCTTTAGGCTTTCTAGACCCAGTCAGCCATCTTATACCTATGGCTTAGTCATCTGTACGTCATCCATGATTAAGGGCAGGATATCAAGTTCTCTGCAGCACAGCATCAAAGAGAGCCGAACATTTACCTCTAACAAACACGTAAATGGAGCTGCCCAGGCCGTCCTCATTGGTGCACGTGTAATTGCCTGTATTGGTGGCCTCTGCTTTCTCCGTGACCCACTCATTGTGAGCTTTCTCACTCTGTTGACCCAGGGTCTCAAAAGTCCATTTGACAAATCTTGGATCGGTGCATAACAGCCTAATCTCGTCGCCAGTGCTAACTATTAACTCTGATTTCGCTGGATGGATGGATGGTGGAGACAGTCCCCCTGGACTCACAGATGGTTGAGAAGAGCCTGCCAAGAAAAAGGAGAATCGTGTTGAATGTGATCTTTTTCCTTGGCGAAATAAAGCATCTCTTCCAATATTGATTTCCATCTTCCGTGTACTCTACAATAAAAATAGGACAAAGCTGCCCTGCTATTTATAGTTCAAAAAAGAGTTCTGTTTAAAGTTTCTTATGTTCATCTAGAACATTATTTTCTGTAACCCTCAATTCATCCTGAGGGTCACACTTGGTGTGCAAGCCAAGACTCGCTGGACGCCCTGGGCTCCTCTGGGTTAAACCTATAGCTGGGTCAAGTTTCCTTTCTGAATATGGGCCATTGCAATGATACCGACATGCTGACACTCGGCTTAAAAACAGCAACACAAAATAGCACGCTATTCAACAAGAACAACAACTATTGGCCTGTCACCATTTCAGCAAAATGCACACGACCATGACATAGCTTGGCTTTTTCTTAAAGCTTTGTAAATTTGGTTATCTCTACGTCGTTCTCCCTATACGGTCATCAAAACGAGAACTATTATTGAGTTTCAAACAGTAAGGCAGTAAATAAAAACCCCATTTTAAAGATCAGACCATGAGATGTTTTATGGCAAATGTTGGGTTACAGCCCGATCAACCTAATGCCAAGACAGGTTTCCTAGGCAGGAAACTGGTTTAAAGATGGAATCTTCACACTCTGAATATAAAGCTTGAACCCTAGAAAATTCACAGCAGCCGATTCCCTCATTCATCTGCTGCACGAATGCAAACATCTGTTCATTAATTGCAATCTTATGATCTGCAGAGGCATCATCCACGGTGCTGGAGAAAATCCATGTAAGTGCGGCTCGTGGCTCTTACACACGGGCCTGTCTCCAGAGCTTCAGTGCACTGCTCAGGTGTCAAAATACGTGAGACGTAGCTACAAGGTTCAGGTTTAAGCTGAAGAAACAGTCAGAGATGGGCTGCACCCTGACAATTATCAGGAAGAGGCAGAAAAGAACACAGTCTGAGAAAAGGGCTGATTTCTTTAGCGCTATAACGAACCAGCCTGATGGAAATGGGATTCCCTCATGGAGACCATGTGAGGTAAGACTAAGCAGGCTAAGTAAGATGGAACCAGGTCATCCAGAGCCCTGAGCATCTGGTACAAACACATGCAATGCACCCTAGAGACCAGGTAGAGTCGCCGCAGGTTTCTCCGTAGATAGATGGCATGCACAGTGAGATACCAGAGATCAGCTAGATTCGAGGAGGTCAGTGGGAAGCTCTGGTCCTCAGAGAGGCCAAAGCAGTAAGAACCCACATTAAGGATTTGAGACTAAAGAGGAAGATGAAATATACTGTCAAAGGAAGAGCACAATAATGGTGATAGGTTATAGTGCAATTAAAAATACAAAGGGTTGAGTCATGGGTGACCTGGATGAGGGAGAGAAGAAAAAGCCCCTGGGTGAAGTGGGCCGGGACAAGAGGAAAACAAAATCCCCCGGGGGGGTTCTCGACCTCTTCTGCAGGTTCGTGGAGGAAACAGCGGGTATGCAGAGAATCCGAGCCCCCTCCAACACGCACACAAGGCTGGAGGCAAGAACTGACCTGAGTTCTGAAGGAGTAAAAGCCATCCAAGCCAGGTGGCGAAGGGGGCTGGTGAGAGGCAAAGGCAGCAAGAGGGAGTCCTACCAGAAAATTCTCTGCAAGTTCAGGATGGCTGGGGCGAGATAAGAGACACAGCAGGATACCTGCTCCCAGGTGCTACCTGGGCAGTTGATGGACTTCTCACCTTCCGGCCTGAAATTCAGATGGTGGAGGCAGAGCAATACTGTGCGCAGTTGAAAGACTGGGATCAGATACTCAAGGGAAAGGGTTCATGGGAAAAAGAGGAACACGCCAGGTACCAATCTGAGAGAGTTCTTCCAGCTAAGAGGGTGGAGCAAAGAGCCAAGGGAGACTTGAAAAAAAAAAAAGGAAAAGAAAAAAGAAAGAAAACCACCAGAAAGAAAGAGGCAAGGCTAAAGGTACAAGGAAGGCAACAGATCAGAGGTTTCAAAGAGAAGTAGGGGGTGGGTCTTAAGGCAGATGCTGAACAAGGTCAAAGGGAATGAACAGAACCAAAAGCCTCCAAAATTTGGTTAGAGAGACCACAGGAAATCCAAGAGTACAGTTTCAGTGGAGTGGGAATTCCTGTTTGCTCCAAGGTGAGAGGCTGCAAGCGAGGGCCTCTCTGTGGAGAACTACAACACGAGACGACAGAGAGACAGATATGTCGTCAAAGAAGTTCAAAACAAAAAGAAAATTGGTTTTGACATTTGAAGGTAAAAGGAAGAGCCATGGAGAGGGACAGACAGAATATGCTCTGAAGGGCTGAAATTGTCCCCTGCAGGTGTCTCGATGACTGGCCTCAATTTCAGTTTTATCTGGACGAATATTTCATCTGGGTGTTTTTCAACCAGGGCATCAATTGTACCTCCCATGACGTCAAGCAAAGTACAGCCCAGATCAGAAGACACTCAGCAGCCTTGATTCATAGAAGATAATGAGGTGAATTAGAACCATCAAATGTTATTACTCGCCAACAGCATGAGAAGTGCTATAGGCGAGACTACCTGTGCCCAGTAAGTAGCCTTAGCACCGAAATGGAACAGCCAGGATATGGAAACAAAGTGGCTGGGATTATTCTCAAAGCCATACAGAGTATTAAACAATACAAACAGGCACAGCAATAAACAGAGACACTATTATTTCAATTATTTAGCTCCCCTTTAAAATGGGAGTAGTGCCAAGCAATTGTGAGTCATGTTGACAGTAAATTCAATCCAAAAACTCTTAAAGAATTCATATCACAAATATTTCAATCAATTCAGTCTTCTCATGACTGGATTCTAAGGACATATGTAGGTGTTGCAATCCAGGTGAATAACTACTGCTGATTTCTGGGAACCCACCATGCCAGTGGAGGCAAGGCCTCGCTGTGGGATTTAAGGCAGGCCATCTGACCTCTCTGTGTCCAAGTTTCCACATCTGAAAACTGATGATAAAAAGAGCTTCATCTCATGAGAGTTCTTATGGGAATCAAATGCAGTGGATATATGCAAGGAGCTTAACACCGGATTGAGCAATTTTTAATAAATCCTAGCTATTATAGAGAAGTAATAAAGCATACTAAGTAAGAGCTGTGCTCTTGAATTAGATTTGCATTCTGGCTCTGACATTTACTAAGCATGTAATCCTTAGGCAAGTTACTAATCAATTCTGCTACAGTTTCCTCATCTATAAAGTATGGACAGTAATAGCAGGCTGTTATGTAAAGCACTCAGACCTGTGCTTGGGCACACAGAAAATACATCATTAATATTAGACACAACGACTCTCAAAGCAGAGCCACCGAACACCGCTCCAATCAGTCCTGACTTACTCACTTCCCATGCAAGTGCATGGTTCCGCCAGTTCCCAGATGGGTTCCTGCCCAACTTCTCCCTTCCTTGGCAGCAACTCCTAGCAATCTTTCCTTCAAAATCTCTACCGCACATACTTTCTACTCTGCTGCCCCACCCCAGAGCAGCCATTCATTGACCACTTCAGAGATGTAGCATCCTCTTCTAAAGGTCTCCATGCCTCCAGCCTCTGCTCACGCTACCTCCAGTGCATCCTACTTCATAACCCTGAGGACTACCAGCTGAAAACACCACCTTTTCAACAACCCCAGTCCCAGTCTCAAAAGCCCTAATAGAGACAGCAGGTACCACTGACCTCAGGTACAGCTTACAAAAGCACTTTCATGGGATTCAATTCTAGCTGATCCAACCTCTCTAATAAGACAGACCCTTAGGGCTGCTGGCTAAGGATCTTGCAAACATTCGTGTTCCTTCGCATGCTCATTTTTCTGCCTGTGCCCAGGACACACCTACTCTACTGATTCATCTCCCTGTCGAGTGGAAGGCCCGGTCTTCACGGATGTTCCCTCACCGCTCCAGGTCACTAAATCCCACCAACATGCCCAGCCACATCAACCACGTGGTTTGCACTGATGCTCAATAGTCTTCTTCATCTAGATCTTACCTTCCCTACCTGCTCCAAGGTCTCAGGGACCTCAGAACAAGAATTCTAAACTGTACTTTCCCCCGAGCACGGTTATAAAAACACTCATGTCAATCCCTGAACATATAAAAGACCGAAAGAATGATAGGTTCCTAAACACCCAGCCCTGTTAACAGATGTCAACAGTCCAGGGGCCTATCCCCAAAAGAGGACAAATGTCAATTCTGCTCTCTCACTGAGAAAAGGGAGTGGCTGAATCCATCTGTTAAAACTGCCATGGATACCGGCAAAAAAGGAGCCACTAAACTTGAGATCACTAGCTTAGGCTTTACTCCTAGGGTTTTAAAAAATAAATTTTTAAAATCATTACCACCAGAAGCATTCAGGGTTTTATTTTCCAAATAAATTATTTATCAGCTCAAGTTTCAAACTCACACTATTGAAATGAAAATAGAGCTTATATTAGAGGGGGACTGTGGGTATTATTTATTCTCTTTTTTCCAAACTATCTGGAATGCTATTATAATGTTCTCACAATAAAAAAAAAAAAAAAGACTATAGAGATTATGTTAAAAGGTGTGTGTGTTTACACATATACCTAGCTTTCTACCTTTATTATGTTTAAAATTCAATGCTGATAAGGTATTCCAACTGAGTTTTGAAATTGCTCTGAAATTACAGGTTTTGAAATGCATCTGGTACATAGCAAATTCTCAACAGATGTTTGGTAAATTGGGTTTTATCTACATCAGGTCTCTTTGCATTAGAAAATGTACTTCCCTAATTATGTTTGGCTAAGGCTAATATTAAAAGATGTTTTCTGTTCCCTGAACACATATTAATTAATGAGCCAAAAAAAGAAAAAAACAAAAAAACCCCGCACCATTCTGGGGACCAACTCCTACAGTCAATGATGACTCTGAGCTAGGAACTACAGAAACTGTCCAGCAAGCAGTTAACTAGAAACCTGGCTAAGTGTTGAACCTAGAAGACAGTCCTTGAACTCGAAAAAGCAAAACACAAGGCAGGAAAGGGGCACTTGTGGGCAGTCAACAATGAAAGATTTTAACAAGAGTTCAAGGTACGTGCCAACATACCCTCCAGAACCTCTTTCACAAGTATGAGATTCGACCATATCCCCAAAGGACCGAACGCAGGAGCGCAAACAAGTATTTTGCACACTCGTGTTTATAGCAGCATCCTTCACGATAGCCAAGAGGTAGAAACGACCCCCCAGTGTCCACACACAGATGCACAGATAAACTAAACAATGTGTACACATACACCTGAATATTATTCAGCCATAAAAAGGCATTAAATTCTGACATATGCTACAGTATGGGTAAACCTTGAAAACATTATGCTGAGTGAAATAAGCCAGCCACACAAGGACAAATATTGTATGATTCCACATATACAAAGTACTCAGAATATGTAAATTCATAGAAACAGAAAATAAAACAGAGATTCCAAGACCTGGGGCCAGATGCAGGGAGGAATAGAGAGTTATTGTTTAGTGGGCACAGAGTTTCTGTTTGAGATGACAAAAAAAGTTCTGGAAACGGACTGCGGTGACGGTTGCACAATACTGTCAATGTACTTACATAATGGCACTGAACTAGACACATAAACATGGTACTTTCTGCCCAGGCTGGGTGGGTCAGTTGGTTGGAGCATCATCCCATGCACCAAAAAATTGTGGGCTCAATTTCCGGTCTGGGCACATACCTGGGATGTGGGTTCAATCCCCAGTTGGGGTGCATACGGAAGGCAACTGACCGATGTTGCCTCTCCCATCAATGTTTCTCTTTCTTTTTCTCTCTCTCTCTCCCTCTCTCTCCACTGCCTTTCTTCTCTCTCTCTAAAATCAATGAAAACATATCCTTGGGTGAGAATTTTTTTAAATGGCACTTTTATATTATGTGTATTTCACCACAATTTAAATAAATCAGCCCTGGCTGGTGTAGCTCAGTGGACTGAGCACGGGCCTGTGAGCCAAAGGATCGCGGTTCGATTCCCAGTCAGGGCACATGCCTGGGTTGCAGGCCAGTTCCCAGCAGGGGACGCACAGGAGGCAACCATACATTGATATTTCTCACCCTCTCTCCTTCCCTTCCCCTCTAAAGATAAACAAATAAAATCTTTTAAAAAAATCAGCAATTCTTCAAGGCACAGGTGAAGCCTCAAACTTTCTCAGCTGTCCTGGCTGTTTCTCATACGACCACTGTGACCTCCAGTGTTAGCTTCTGTGAGCCACTTAACTTTGTTTTAAATCGTATCATTTAAAAAATTAATCTGTCATTATTTGTATTTGTTCCATGCAGTTGTAACGGGGGGGCATGAACGGCATCTTCCTTCCCACTCCCCATCACCCGCATACAATGCAGGCACTCTGGCAGAAGGTCTTTTCACCCTCTGGGCCCCATAACCTAAGAGTTTCAAACCACACTGGCTACCACGTCCAGGAGATTTTGAATGTTCAAGGTTATAAGGTTCTTCTCTCAAACATCCTGCTTTTCTATTCACACTATCTGGGTCATTAGGTTTTATTCTCAAACCCTCTTATGGAAGTTGGACTTGACACTGTATTATATGTAAGTTAAGTACATGTTATGAAAACTGGTCAAATATGAGTGTGCACACTGGGGGAGAAAGCTGTTGATTCTCTGATAACTCCAACACTTTATGGGGGGGCTCACCTAAAAAAAATACTGCCCGTTAAATTTGAGTAAAACACTCGAAGATTGTGGGAGGGCCTCCAATTCACAAACACAGGGGGACTGGATTCTGCATTCTGACTATTTCACAAGCACTACATTTATGAAATGAATGTAGAAATTGCAACGAGAAATTTCTGAAATGAGAAATTGCAGACCTTGCATTTTGGGTGTGGTCTGTGAATATCAAGTCAGAACCTCCCTGAGAACTCCCATCCGTCAACCCAAACTCAAAGTCAACCGTAATTCAAAGAAGACTTTGCTTCTCCATCCAAAAGAACGCAGCGGTCTGTCTGTCTTTTCTTAAGTGAAAATAAAATACTCCAGGTATGCCTCTGCGTTTTGTGATCTGTCAATTAAAAGACGACGCGAGAGTCCAGACTGGGCTTCTGAATGCAGAAGGTTCTCTGACCTGCGTTAGTGCAAGCGGCCTGCCCGACTGCTGCGCTCCCCGGTCACATGCAGTAGAGGCTGGACCCCGTCAACCGTTTCTACCATCCGGAGTCCCCCTGAGGTCTTCATTCCCTTCACGAATGTCTAAAGCTACAAAGACTGATTCATAGCTGAGGTTAAAAATAAGGAAGTCCTTTCAAAACCTTTTGTCCTTTGGACACAAATATAAGGAATCAAGCAAAATAATGGCAAGGAGGAAAACCCACACAGAGAGGCCTTGTCCAGCTCTGGGGAAGGAGGGCAGGAACTGTGACTACGGCAGAGCTGAAAACTCCATTGTAGTTCAACCGCTCTTTGGTTTGTGCACTGTTTAACCACAATTTGTAATTTAAAAAAATACTAATGATTTGTATACCCTACTGTTTCTGGCATACTTTCATATCCCCATAGGAACAAACTGGATAAAAAGCAAAATGGAAGGATCCTAGTAATTGCCCACAACACCCATGAGGCTTTAAAACAAGTAGATGATACTGGAAATAGAATAAAGTTGGAGGAAGGTGGATAATGAGCTCAGTGAAAATCACTCAAGTATTAAAAAAGCGGTCTTGCCCAGGGACAAGGTGACAGCACATCCACTCGGGTGACCACAAAGTGAAGGAAGCTCTGCTGTGGCAGAGCCCAGAACAGCCCCCATTCTATTACACCGAGGTCTCACCACCACGACCATTCATGTCTGCCGTTTCAACACAATGATCTAGATGCTGACGGGGAGCTCAGCCTTGTGTAGAGGACAAATCCAATTCAAATAAAATAAAAATATTGAAAGGGGAAGAATATGTCCCCGGAACCCAAAGGGAGCGCAGCTATCATTCAGCCTGAAAGGACCACAAAGAGCCCTGGAGGGAGGGCCCTAAAAGCTAAGCCAGGAAGACTCCGTATTGTTTGCACAGGTCCTGCTTGTGTGTGTAAGCATGGAAGAGAGAGGCAAAGGCAAAGTTCTCAGAGTGTGAAGGTATACAGTGATTCAGGAAAAGCTTGTACTAGAAGAACCCCCTCACACCGCCCGCCAATGTCCCCCGCCAATGTCCCCACTTCCAGCTGTGAGCTTTCGGGATCCAAGGCAAGGTCTGTATCCATCTCTAGCCTCAAAGCCACACAGAGCACCAGAAATGCAGAACGTGCTCAGTGAGAGCACAGCACACGGGGAAGGAATGACTACGTGTAGGAAGTGTGGGGGTCAGGGACAGGGGGAGATCACTGGGGACATCATCCTACAGAGCGTGCTTCTCTGATCTACGGTATTTCCTAACTAGCTTTCTTGAAGGTCAATTTCAAATAACTTTAAACATTCCTTTATATTATATTATATAGCATAAAAAAGAAAAAATCTAATGCATTTTTCAGGGGAAAAATATGTTTTTAAAGAAATTGCACTACCTTACAAGTACATAGCCCAAAAACACCATCCAAACACGCTGACTACCTCCAATCTTGAAAAAAGCAAGTCTGAGAACAGTCCTAAATGGATCACATAGATCTGGGCTCACAATTCTGCTATTTCCAGAGGATTCTGGGTAAGCGAGACTTCAGATATGTCTTTAACCTTGCAATACAGAGATGAAAGTACTTATCTGGGTAGAACTCATTAAAATCTACTCAGATTTAGACATGAGGTAAATAATAAGTAGTTGACA